>CAKAKR010026449.1:17401-42132 GCA_916700685.1 Adelosebastes latens | reverse complement strand
TTAGATAAAATGAGCCGAGAAAACCGAGTCAGTTGTCCTGGATGTAAATGAAAATATGAACTTGATTACTTTTAGCACAGGCATTGACGCTCGCAGTTATATGTAATTAAGTTCACTAGTGAAACTTTATTACGAGATACCTGTCAAAAAATGTAACAGCCACCTCACTAATGGTTCAAATAAAACACGAACACACAGCGCAAAGATACAACTATGGAAACTCTGTGAAATATGAACCGTCACTACAATATTTCAGTAAGAAGCCTCGTTTTGATCCGCTCCATTTGCGTGTTTGTTTTTTGTTGTTTTTTTCAATCTAGCTCAATAGAAAAAAATGAGAGAAAGTAGACCTACAAACCTGGTGCATTAAAGCACAATTAGGACCAAGAGAGTAAAAAGCATCCTGTACTCCTCTCACATCTTACTTTTTCTACCTGTTTGGATTATTCTGTTCAGTATTGTGGAATAAAACAATGGACTAATGTTACACTACAGCAGGCTGAGCAGATACAACAACTGGTGAGTGAAACATCCACATTTAGTCTTTATTAACTTAAATTATAGTTATGAAGAAATCAGTCAGACTGTTAGATTAATGTGTTGTTTAACTCCCTGCTTACTTTATCTCGGCACCCGTGTGTGTGCACATTTTGACCCTGGCACTAGCAAGACGCAGGGCGTGCCTGAGGAGTTATCTGTAGCCTCCAGTACTTCCTCATTTCAAAACAGAAACCAAAATAAGGTGGCAGCTGGCTGGAGAAGATCACTAGATAACATACAAAACATATATTTAACTAAATAAAACTTCAAATTCACATGAAAACCTACATTGTCCTGTTTGTGAACCTCCTTCATCCATGTAGGTTTCAAGTTGTACAACCATCTCACTAGAAATACACTATAAACAGTCTTCAAACCGATATGAAATCCAGTTTTAAAGTCAAGTCTTAGGTCTTAATTTGTACTACTTTGTAAGTCTACATTAGTGCATGTGTGTTTGAGGGTGCACATTCCTGTAATTCCTGCAGCAGTGAAGTGAGTGGCATTAGGTTAGGAATGGATCAGATCACTGCGCTATTTTCAACTCACTACAAAAAGTCACCACAACAGCAACAGAGGGGAAAATACTGCTCAACCAACAGCACCAATAATTGGAATTACATAGTACAAGTCTGGTTTTACATCATATATTTGTAATTATATGTGTGCAGAAATGAAAAGTGAACCTTTATCTCTTAGTGTTCACACTTAAACATAATAGTATATTTTTAATAACCTTTTTTTTTTTCGCTATTAGCGAGCTGATCAATAACATCAAATAGGAGGCACAGTTTTCTGGAAACCTTATAGCTTATCCTTTGACTAAAAACAACTGATATGAATGAACACATGTGGAAGAATCCCCTAGAAATTGTGGTAATAGCAGATAACAGAAAGCCCATAATGGCAGCATTTTGGTGGCAGGAGTTGAAAGTTGATGTGGTCAATGTCAGAAGACGATCCTCAGGAATGTTTGTGGCTCCTTCTGTTCTGCAGCAGCATTTCTTTATGTGGTAACAGAGGTTGCATCATGTGATCAGTTGGTGAATTGTGCTTGAGGAGTACTTTTTCCTCTCAAAACTGTGATAATGTGATCAGGATCATAGTGAAAAATGTGTGGTAAAAACATATACTATATTGTTTAAAAATGTATACTTTCCTGTTGTTGAATATAAAGATACTTAGCCCCTATTATTATTATTAGGCTATTATTATCTTATTTGTATAAATATTTTTACAACTTAAGCATCAAATATTTCCATTTTGATGGAATAAATGATTATTTTTTACTTTTGAATATACAGCTTTATGATAGTGTATTTTAACAATTGGTGACAGTGAGAATCATTCAAATGCATACATCAAATTTAAATTTCATCATACATAGAAAGTCCTGACAATATCATCATTAGTTTAGGGTGATTTTGCAAATAGACTTATTAGGGCTGCCCCCTCTTAGTCAATTAGTTGACTAATTGGTCGTTTTAGTCTTAGTCGACTATGATTTCTTCAGACGATTCGTCATGTTTTATGCTTTTTTCATGCTGAATGACTTATTTCCAAGAAACTTGTGAGCACATTTAAAGTGGTGCTGTTGTGCGATTCTTTGTGGAGAAACACAGTTTTGCAGATCTGTCGATTAAAGAGGACCTATTATGCTTATTTTCAGGTGCATACTTGTATTTTAGGATTCTACTAGAGCGTGTTAACATGCTTTAATGTGCAGAAAACGCTTTACTTTTCTCATACTGGCTGTGCTGCAGCACCTCTTTTCACCCTCTGTCTGAAATACTCTGTTTGAGCTCCCAGTCTGCTCTGATTGGTCAGCCGCCCCACACTGTTGTGATTGGTCAACTGAACCAAACTCTTCAGACTCCGCTCCAGCTCTTCTCTAACTAGCTTTGTTTGAGGGCGTGCCAAACTTGCCGCAATGCAGGTATTATGCAAATATGTTGCTTGGTGACATCGGCACGTTACAGAAGAAAAGGCGTTTCAGGCAGTTCAGGAGCAGTGTTTCTGTGGGGGAGAGTAACTCTCGTTGGGCTCTGTAACTTTGCAGACCTTTTACAGGCACAAAAAACTATATAACACACTAAAGGAAAGGGAAAAAGCACAAAAGCATAATAGGTCCTATTTATATCAACTAATAGATTAGTCGATAAGGCCTACATATTACTGCATTAATGACTAATTAAATGCAGAAATAAGCTATTTGACACGGTTAAAGAACAAGTGAAGAGTGACAACAACTGTCACACAGCCGTTGCTTGACTGGCTCTCTGGCCGGTTCAGCCGGTAACGTGAGGTTTATTTTTTTTTATTGTGGTTGATATTAAGACGACGACGGTGTTTATTCCTCTCTCATTTTTCGCCATTGAATCGCCATTCACCGATACTACCTTTTGTTTATCGCTGTGCGTAAATGCACAATAGGTGAGTGTGCTGATATTTATTATTGCAAACCAGATATTAGAGTGATTATTTAGTAATATCTCTGCCAGTAATTTCTCAACTTCTCAAGTCTGTTTCCGTGTTGTTTAATCGTGACACATATCCGTACCTTGAGCAGGTGAGCCAACTCTAACCACCTGTTTCCTTGGAGAGCTCATCTCCTTTAATTCACTTCTTTAAACTACTACTGTAAAACCCAGTGAAAGCTGATTTAGGGGCTTCTATTGAACATGCAACTATTACTTCATAGCTGATCCATGAACACTTCAGCAGTCAGAGTTCACCTCTCACCTATATCTTGTTCTCAAATGAAGGCAAACTTGTTAAGCAGCCTGGTCACACTTACACTGCACAGCCAGGCCAATCTATTGGCCTGTGGGGAGTTAATCATTATGGTTATTGACAACCACAGAGAGAATCTGAGACTAAAGCAATCACTCGCATTTCCTGAGGCCTCATGTTCTCTGTGCTTCCTTCCTTTTCTAATCTGCTCCTCCTCACTCCTCTGGTATTTTATTTTTACAGATAAATCTCTCTCAGACATGACCGACCTCAAGCCCAAAGCAGAGAGCCGGGGCGATGAAGCCGAGGGCCCAGACGGAGGCTGGGGCTGGGTGCTGGTCGGCGCCACGTTCGTCAGCATGAGCCTGGTGTTCGGCCTGATGCGCAGCCTGGGGATCTTCTTTGTGGAGTTTGTCCAGTACTTTGATGAGAGCGCCCAGGCCATCTCCTGGATCTCGTCCACGGGCCTGGCGGCACAGCAGTTCTTCAGTGAGTCACTGTGTGTTTGTAATGACGGCTATAACTAACTCTTTTTTTTTATCACTGATTAATCTGTTGACATGAAACTGAAAGAAGCAGCTTGATAAATGATCACACAGGTGTAACTAAAGAGAAGCAGACAATTTATAGAAGCATTTTTAATTTATGCCCCTTGTTACAGATGGTTTATGAGAATGGGCCTGCAACTCATTAACCCTTTAACAAGCACCAGCGGGTCACTCATTAAAAACTCATGATGTGCAGCCAAACATTGTTCAAACACACAGAACTTGTTGAAAATTGTAGTGGGGAAGTTTCCAAAGATGCCAAATATGTCCGGCTGAGTTTGGGGGGGATGTGTAGAAAAATGTGACACAAGTTATTTAGAAATATTTATTTCATTTTCATTGTGCAGCCATAAAAAATGGCATGAGATAATTTTAACAACCTGAAAAGTACTTAAAGGATAACTTCGGTATTTTTTGCCCTACAAAGAACTGTCATGTTTTTCTTACCTTTCGCTTGATCCGGTCTGTTTGTTATTGTGTGTCTCGCTCGGAGAAGCCTCGCTCTGAAACCCCGAAATATTCAGCCATGACATTGAAAATCTTTCAGATAACACTAAGCTACGCTTTCTGTACTCCAATATAACAAACTCTGACAACACCAGTGTCCAGTGGCACTCCTCTCTCCACTCTCACTCACGTTTCCACCGTCGTCTCTTCTGGCAACAAGTCACATGACACAATGACAAACAGAAAGCGAAAGTTAAGAAAAACATTTCAGTTCTCTGTAGGGTTCTTACTGTAATGTTGTCAGACACTTATAATAACAATCTGAGCCTGTCAGTGGTAAAAGCAAGCACTTTTAGTGGATGTAAACAGACGGTACCAGGTTGCCCCAATTGATTACATTACAGCTCGTTAGGCGGCTGCAGTGTTCTCCCTCAATACTGGACCAATTTTAAAAAGTGTTGTCCCCACTAGTCACTTAGACACAAAGCTCCAGGTCCAGGTTGAAAAATACCAAAGTTATCCTTTAAGTATTTTTCAGGTTATTAAAATCATCTTGTGCCATGTTTTTATGGCTGCAAATGTTGTCCCCATTAGTCACTCAGACACAAAAACATGGGAAAATAGGGTCCAGGTTGAAAAATACCAAAGTTACACTTTAGGGGGAAACAAAAGTGGAAAGCTGCACATTAAAATGAAGATGACCTTCATACTTTGTTTAACATTGACATCCACTGTCATTTTGTTGGTGATAGCATGCACATATTGTAGTTATTAAGTTGTCTGCAGTTATTTGGCTTTAAGCTAAATAGTCGTGTGTGTGTGTGTGTTTGCAGGTCCGCTGGGTGCAGCACTATGTAATGCATATGATGCCCGGGTGGTGGTGATGGCGGGGGGCTGTCTCGCTGGACTCGGCCTCATACTCGCCTCGCAGGCCACTCGTCTCGTTCACCTCTACCTCACCATGGGTCTTATTTCAGGTAACAACAATCAAGATAACTGCTTTAGTTGTTGTTCCTCGGGGACAACTGGAGAAGAAAACATCCATTTAGATGCTTTGTAAAGCAGGTCATCTTTGTTTACCTGGTAAACTGTTAACCTAGTTAATTGCAGGTGATAACAGTGACCTCTTGCTATGCGTCTTCTCTCGTCCTTTCTCCTTCAGGTTTGGGCTGGGGGCTGGTCTTCACTCCCATGGTGGCTACAGTCATGGCTAACTTCACTCGCCGGCGCACCCTGGCGTTGGGACTGGCGTTCTCCAGCATCGGCCTCTCCTCCTTCGCTTTCAACCCGCTCTTCCAGCTGCTGGTGGAGATGTACGCCTGGCGAGGGGCCCTCCTGATTCTGGGGGCCCTCAGCCTCAACATCGTGCCCTGTGGGGCTCTCATCCGCCCACAGCGACGCTCCAAAGCCCCAGCAAAGGTGGGAGAAGGCACTACTGTCTTCCTCTGTTGCTGTATTGAGAAAAATACATGCTTTTATCATGAAAAAACAGATTTAGGATGACATGAAGATGAAGCTCAGCATTTCCTTCTTTTCTTCAGGTGGATTCAGAGAGCAGGTCATCATGTGCTGCAGTACTGCGCAGAGTCTCCTCCTACCTGGAGCTGTCGCTGCTCTTCGAGAGGCCTTACATCACCTACACGTTGGCCATCAGTCTCCTTAACGTCGGCTACTTTGTGCCGTATTTCCACCTGGTGGCCCACAGCCGCCAAGCCGGCTTCTCAGAGTACCAATCTGCTTTCGTCATGTCAGCTGCCGGCGCTGCAGACATTCTGGGCCGCGTAGTGTCGGGCTGGTTCTCAGACCTGCGTCACTTTCGGCTGATTCATTTACTGACCGCGTGGACGACGCTGGCGGGGGTGTTCATCATGTTGCTGCCCGTGAGCTCCTTGTCCGGCTCCTACACCGCGCTGATGGCAATCAGCCTCCTCTACGGCTTCTGCTCCGGGGCGCTGACCTCTGTGGTGTTCGCGGTGGTGCCCATGATTGTGGGCGTGGAGCGCACGATGGGGGGCCTCGGGCTGCTGCAGCTCATCGAGAGCAGCGCGGGACTGCTGGGGACGCCTCTGTCAGGTACGAGCACATCAGAGGCGCAGAGTTCCTGCAGAGTTTTTGGTCGCACAGTCCGTAACTATGTAGGTCATGTCACCTTGTTTCATGTTATCTAAAGTGACCTAAATCAGTCCATAAACACAAGATAACACAATGAAGTAGTCAAACATTAATTGAAAAACGGTAAGCATGATCAGCCAGTTCTGACATACACTCCCAACCTAGCCAACATATGTTGAGCAGAATGTCTTAAAGGGCCAGTACACCGTAATTACAAAAATAATTCTCACCAGTGATTTGTTGACATGTAGAGTTTTCGTTTCAGAGCACTATTCCCAGACTTTTTCACCACAGACGTGTTATCATAGTAGGCAAAGCACAGGTGACACTAATAATAACATTAACGATGGCTCTCCACCAGCAGTAATTCATGTCATTAGTTCAACCTGACATGTTTTAAAAGTGAAAACATCTGCTGTGAAAAAGTTCAGTTCAACTTCTCTCCACACTTTCCCCCTCTTTCATGTGATAACTCAAAAACAGATATCTCACGAGAGGTAATTGTTTTTTTTTTTATTTAGTTGAACTGGCCCTTTAAAAACCTGCTTAGCAGTATCAAACAAGTGTCACAGTAATAAGACCTTAGAAGCTTCTCTGTTGAATGATTAAACACATGATTCTGCACAGCACAGATCACTTTAGAGTAAAGCCGTGATTATATAATCAGGGCTTCTAGTAGAGGTGTGGACTTGAGTCAGACTCGAAGCACAAATTTGATGACTTTAGACATGATAAAATCAAAAAAGACTTGCAACTCAATTTGGACTTTAACACCAATGACTCGTGACTTCACTTGGACTTGAGCCTTTTGACTTGAAAATACCTGATATCTTCCCCCAAGCCCAAAGATTAAAAAGTTATTTATAAAGTGTGCCACGAATCAATCAGTTTTGACTTGGGACTTGACTCTGGGCTTATTGGTCTTGACTTGGGACTTGACTCAGGACTTATTGGTCTTGACTTGGGACTTGACTCTGGACTTAATCGGCCTTGACTTGGGACTTAACTCTGGACTTATTGGTCTTAAATTTGGACCTGACTCTGGATTTATCAGTTTTGACTTGGGACTTGACCTGGGACGTATCGGTCTTGAATTAGTACTTGACTCGGGACTTATTGGTCTTGACTTGGGACTTGACTCTGGACTTAAAGTCTTGACTTGGGACTTGACTTGGGACTTGACTCTGGACTTATAAGTCTTGACTTGGGACTTGACTTGGGACTTGACTCTGGACTTATAAGTCTTGACTTGGGACTTGACTCGGGACTTATCAGTTTTGACTTGGAACTTGACTTGGGACTTGTTAGTCTTGACTTGGAACTTGATTTTGGACTCATCGGTCTTGACTTGGGACTTAACTTAGGACTTGTCAGTCTTGACTTGGGACGTGACTCAGGACTTCAGTGCAAAGACTTGAGACTTACTTGCGACTTGCAAAACAATGACTTGGTCCCACTTCTGGCTTCTAGTATACATTGCAATGAGTATTTTTCTTAATTAGCATGAGGCTAACATTATGCACTTCTTCATAGTTTCTCGTCAGTTTTTTTTGCACCCTTTTGTTCTTTGATTTTCTTAATCTCGATTTAGAGGTTTCTTTTACTTCTCGTGCAACAACGTTTGTTCGCGTGTGAATATTTTCTCCTGTCTCCATGTCTCAAGGTTTGCTCAAGGACATCACTGGCAACTACATGGCTTCCTTCATGGTGGCGGGCAGTTTCCTCATTCTGGGTACTTTGCTCATGACCACGCTGCCTCACTACTTCTCCTGCACAGACCCGCCGCCTCCTCAGAGACGTTCACTCGGCGACAAAGATAAAGGTTTACATCCAGAGCAGGAACAGATGCACAGCTCGCCTTCTGACACGAGTCACGGAGGAGTTAATGATCTGACAGTTTAAGTAACCAATAAACGGCATAGTAAGACCGTGTGAGTCAAGTGTTCAAGAGCCTTGTTGATGCTCTTCAGTCCAGCTAAACTACTGTTGACGCCAACCTGAAGGACTTGGGACTCCGCCAACCTGAAGACACCATTAATATGCTGCTCCACGTGCCGCTGAATGGCTACATGTTCGCATTATACCTCAGAGATACAGACCCAAAGAAGAAAGAAGCGTACTGTGAAGATTCCTCACTCTTGTTACACACCCTAACCTCAGATTAATGTTCAGCACCTTCTGCCTAAAAGGAAACGCTGGACATTTCAAATACTTTATTTGCAACGTACAGATGTGTGGTTGCTTTACATAAACAGTAGGATGGCACGCAGGATAGGAAATGTGAAAGAAAATGTGTTTTTATTATTATTATTATTATGAAACATGGCATTACGTTTCTAAATACTTGACAAAAGAAACTAAGAAGCCGTATTTTCTTAGTAGTTTGTGTGAATGTAAATCTTATTCTGTTGCTGTAAGTCTGACCAGCATATTTAAATATTGCACATACATAATTAATCTTCACTATCACTATCCTTTATGAATTTAAGAATGCCTTAATGAGTAGCAGCACCCGTCTGTGTTATGAGCACAGTAATAGCTCTAAAAGAGCTGCAGACTCCAGCACCGTTTCCAGCAACTCTCTTTCAGGACTTTCTCTTTCCATCAGTGCATTACGTTGCTGGGTAGGAATACAAGACTGTTTTTATTTCTCAAGTGCACTTTCTGATCATAAAATAATTGCTTGCATAAGCACTTTGTACTTTTTGTAAATCATAAAGTGTGGCTTTGACAACAGCTGAATGAACGCCAGGTTTGCAGGACCACGACAACACGGTCGCTGTGACCTGCTGGCTACTTTTCAATGCAAAAAGCCTGTGACTTATAAGTAAATTACCACTCAAACATCCAGCCTGCAGCCGGTAGTGCCTAGAAGGTAACCTGCAAATTGTGAAATCTGATCTGAGATCTGCAAAAACTTGGAAAAACTCTCGTGAGACTCACTGCCTGACGACCTATCTTAACCTTAACTATTCAAGATCAATGCCTAACCTTAACTATTCGGTTCCCTTCTAGACACTACCCCTGCAACCTGACACTGTTTTAAATGTACGTTTTTTAACGTTAAAATTTGATATTTTGTACTCACTCTTGATTAAAAAGCAATGTATTTTGTTTTAATGCGTCTTCATTTTTAGTTGTATTTTTGTCTCAGGCAACTTTTTACTTATGATAAAATGATGGCGCCCTCTGCTGGGGATGTGTACTCATCATGACAGCAAAACTACTGCACACTAAAAGATAAACTTAAGACCTGTAATTATAGTTTAATAACTTGAACGAACGTAAATGTACGTTTTGTATTGCAGTTTATTTGATCATGATTCAAATCTCGAGTACCTCACACAGTGTAACAAAACAGACATAATGTATACATTACAATTCGATGGAAGACAGTTGGCTCTTTACAACATTTGTGTCCATTTCGAACAAACTTTCGCTTTTTCATGTAACAAAATTCAATAGAAATGGCAGAGGAACATAAAAACACTGCGCTTTTAGTTAAAGGGGACATATTATGCTCATTTTCAGGTTCATGTTCTACTAAAACATATTTACATGATTTAATGTTCAAAAAACACATTATTTTTCTCATACTGTCTGTCTGAATATACCCGTATTCACCACTTTAGCACCTGTCTCTTTAAGCCCAGTCTGCTCTGATTGGCTAGCGAGAAGAATATGCTGCACCTTTGCAAAGGTAGTTCTCAAACCATGAGTGGAGATTAGAGTTTTGAGATATTACAGCCCGACCCAACCCGCCGAGTTCGGGCTGGGTCGGGCTGTAATTTCTCAAAAGTCCCTCGGGCTTGAATCGGGTTAGGTTTGCGCTAATTTCACGGGTGTTTTTTTTTCTTGCTCCCAATCCCGTATTTAGCACCTTTAAATGCAGACCTAATAGCCTGCGATATTACAGTTTTTGGGCTGTGCTGAACATTTGGTAGGAGATGGCGTATGTCGGAAATCGTGTCACAAGTGATGGTTAACGTACTGAAAAGACTTCTGTTGATTTTAGCTTGTGAAATTTGGGTTTTTAAAACTGTTGCCATGGTTTGGGCTTGGGCAGAAACTATGCGTGTTCATGTAGGGCCGGGCCTGATTTTTGGGTCCGATCATCGCTCTAGTGGAGATACTAGATTGGGGGTGGTATATTGTAATGAGCCTGCATGTGACATAGGAAGGGGAGCCAAATCTGAATGTTGAATCACATGTTTCTGATCTAGGCAGCCCACAAAAAAACTGACCTGGTTGTCTTATTTCACAGTTTGTGGGTTGGTAGGAACTCCAGATATCCAAATGTTTGTGCAAAAGCACTGAAAAAGTGAGTTTTTCATGATATGTCCCCTTTAAAGAAAAGCAGATTTAATTAAGAAATCTTGGCAGAGTGATGTTGTTACCCTCTGCTACACATAAAGACACCTCATGCTGGTCTCATAAAGCTGCTCCAGTGTTCCCACTTGGACGCAATTGTTCTGGTCTGACGTGTTCGCACAAAGAATTCACTGTTTGGAGCGTTCATCCCCTCTGAAGTCAACACCAGCTGAGCTATGACTGAACACATGGCAGGTAGCCAGGGAAAATCTATGTGTCTGCATGCCTGTGAGTTGGATACTAGCATGTTTTTCTGCATACGTGTTTGAAAAAGTGTGAAATGTGGCATTGTACAGCGAAGATGAAGAGGAGGCAACAGCTTGTTAGGGTTTGGGGTCTGCACTGCGGCGTTTGAGCTTCTCTGGGTTGTTTGAAGCCATGTGTGAAAAGTCTCTGAAGATGTCATGGTAGGTTTCATCACCTGGAAAAGACCAGAGAAGAAGACATTAAAGCTTACCATTTCTTAAACAGTACTACAAGCGTTAAAAAAGTTTCAAATTAATGCCATCTCTCTCTCCTGGGTTTAAATTCTTGGCTTTCTTTCTAATGAGACGCAGCTGTGTTTGAAGCATAACATCTTTCATCAAAAGCTGCATCATTTCGGAGAGGACAAATTTAATCGCCGTAACTCCAGCAACTATTTCCTGAACACATTTAGAGTTGCAGCCCTAAAGCAAGAAGCATGCAACTGAACAAATAAACACGCATGAGGGGCACGCACATGCACTTTACCTCTGTGTTTGCAGTAGGTGGCACACCGCACAAGCAGTTGAGACGAGCCGGACACCTCGGCGGGCAGAAGACAAAGAGCACACAACAAAGACACAGTGATAAAGCACAGCACGTCAAATACTGACCAGCAGTTTGTTTCAAGCAGACAAAAGCGTCACGCTTCCATTCTTTCATGAGTGAAACCGTGATTGAATACAGCTTACACAAGAAACTTCACAAAAAGCCACTAATGGACAATCATGAAAGAATGGACTTTGCAGCTTGAAAAGGAGCCAAATGACAAAACGCAAACAAAACCCACTGTTAACCTTCAGCTCGAGAGCTGCGGCACAGAGCTTTTGAAATTCTGACAAATACAAACACGTAATATGTAACAGAGTTCAAACTGTGTCGCTATTCACAGAATAGCAGGATAAAAATGGTCCTTGAGAACCAAACCCGACAATGAATTTAGCTTACATAACTGGACTGAAAAAGACAGCCCAATAAAATATACTGGGTGGATTATGAGACAATGGGCCGCTGGGCACAGACCATGGACTTTATATAAAGATGGACAACACATCTCCACTTCCTCCCACTGTACAGAAATGAAGCCAAAATATCCCGGATAGAGGAGCTGCTGTCTTAAGATTTTGATGTCATTTGGAGCCAGACTCTGCACAGTAGTGATCGGGGGGTGGCGGTATTGAGGTCACCCGCCCGAACCAATCACAAGCCGAGTACGGCCGCAGCTTGTCAGCGAGAGAGACTTACAGCTGCCAATCATGATGTCTCACCCCCTTTTTTATAGCATCAAATAACTAATTAAAACCAAACTTATCAGAAGAATGAACTCTTGATAAGAACTACCTTAAATGACAGAAACCATCTTTGGGAAAACATTTTTTTTACATGTACTTTGACTTTTTAGTTTGGCCCATGTTCCATCTGCTAACATATATGACCTATACTGCAGCCAGCCACCAGGGGGCGATCCAGATGTTTTGGCTTCACTTTTGGGGAGCTGTCATGCCGTCCATTTTTATAGATGACAGACATGCAAAAGGCCCCACCACCCCTCCTACTTGGAGCTAGACATAGAGACTCAAATTTGCGTGTCTCTTTGTTGGACATTTTTAGTCTCTTTGTAGTTGTTTTGTGTCAATATGTAGTCCTTTTATGTCTCTGAGGTCATTTTTGTCTCTCTGTAGTTGTGACACACGTCACTTTGTAGTTGTATTTGTGTCTCTTTGTAGTCATTTTACGTTTCTTTGTAGTTGTATTTGTGTCTCTTTGTAGTTGTTTTATGTTTCTTTGTGGTTGTATTTGTCTCTTTTTGTAGTTGTTTTATGTTTCTTTGTGGTCTTTTTTAGTGTCTTTCTGGTTGGTTCGTGTCTCTTTGAGTGACATTTTGTAGGTGAAAGCCAGCGAGGCCCCTGTGCCTGTGCCCGGTTGGCCCATTCAGTAATCCATCCATGCTCAATACACATGGAGATACACAATAAAATTGATCTGATAAAGCCAGAACATTGTACATACTGTACATAAAAATATCCCAAATATACAATATCAGAAAAAAATAGGCCTGACATAGGTCTATTATTATATATACATTTTCTTAAACGTTACACAACATTGGAAACACCCACATGCAGCACTCCCTATGGACAAGGTATTCAGAGGTTTTGTGGGTTTGAAAGTGCAGGATGATGTGCGTTTGTAATTCAAAGTGCAATGTGGACTTTTGTTTCACAAGACATTTTCCCGTCTTCACTGATGCGATAAATCTGTTCTCACTTATGTCCTTGAGCCTTTATACTGTCGTACCCTGTGTTCTGGCTCTTTATAGCTTTACAATAATTGAATTTTATGATTTCTCAATGAAGGCAATTTTTCTTTTAAATCTTAGAAGCGATGACACATTTTTCCTTGAAGGCCATTTGTGGAAGGCCAGGATCATTTCTCTGCAGATGCTGCAGATAAACACCATATGACACTGCAAAACCAGTGATTTCTGATGCTTAATAACTTGACAAAAACATGTGTTTTCCTTTAAGCTTGTACCCAAAAACAAGCTCATTCCAGAGTCACTACCCCTCTCTTGTCCTGGACTCATTTTTTCCCCACTAATCATTTTGCCCCCCCAGAGTCCAGCCACTTATGTGGTTCTTTAAAGCCTGGAGGCTCTTCCTGCCGTGGGCCCGCCCACCGCCTTTTCCACCCAATTCATTCCCAGACCCCTGCCCCCCCGAGTGACCTGATTGGCCAAACGCTCCGTCCATCTCCCGCATCTCCTTGTTCATTTTGGCGATCCGCAGCCTGAAAAGGAGAAGATGAGTCAGAAAAGCTGCTGTAGATAACTGGTTTACATCGTCACATGTGAGGCTTTTCTTGTCTCAAATACTCACAAAGTGACGATGTCAGCGTTGGCGGCGTCCACGGCAATAGTTATGGGGTCCTTCTGGTTCTTGTCTTTGGCGTTGTAGTCTGCTCCTCGCTTCAGGAAGAGACAAACCAACCTGGGGAAGCAAAGAGATGCATAAAGTGGGTGAGATCCTGACAGCTAGTTATAACTCCTGCTTACTGTAGCCAATTTCCACTGCAGGAACTTTTCCAGAGGCCCAGGAACCATTTCAGGAAATCAGGAACTTCACTTTTCTTTTTCACCTCTGTATGTCTTTTTAGTATCCGTTCATTACATCAATTTAAACATTAGACTTGAGCAACATTCACAGGTGAATAGGGTTACAATTCTAACTAATAGATATCACCATGAAACTTCCCCAGTTGATTACTTACATCAAGACAATTATTTTTCTGAAATGTTATGCTAACTTTTGGTGAATTAAGGAGAAATCTACAGATGCAAATAGACAAATTATAGTAAAATCAGCAACGAAATGTGTATTTTGGATGTTTTCCTTCCACTAATCTGGCTCCTTTTCTGTTGTGGAAGCAAAATAGCCCAAAATCTCAAAATTGACCAGAGCATGAAAAACGATGTTGCCTGTAGTGTCTCGCCTTAAATAAATAGTAAGAACAACACGATGACGATGTGATGTTGATTCGTCACGTATATGACAGTTGCATCTCAAAGGTCACCGTAACTTTTTAATTCATCACTGGACTTATTTTCCTAATCTTTACGGTTCTTCAAATGAAGAGGAAATGCAAACACTGAGTGCACAAAGGGGACTTTCAGTTCCTAGTTTTGTTACTGAATTAAGTGCCTGTAGCTTAATAGTTCTTGGAACAATTTGGTCCAAAAAAGTTATCTTGTAAACCTTGTTCTTGAATGTACTGTAAAAATAAATCTTACTCTTAAATTATGCTCCCAACTTGTGCTCCACAGCAGAAGTCTGCAATCTGATCCAGGTCAGATGAGATTAGAGACAGATGTTAACTTGACTTTGTGATAAGCAGTACAGGTCCAGGTAGAGAAATAATGGGCTCTATGTTATCTGCATTTTAGCCCTCTCAGTTTGCCAAATAAATAACCACGTTCATTTGGCAAAGATCACTTAGTAGAAATGTTGCTGTACAGCTACGAGGGGCGACTTTGCACTGCTTAAAAAGGAAGCATTTGTCATCTATACCCATAAATCATGTCAACTGCAAAAACATCCTGAAGTCGAGCTGTGAAATGTCTTAACTCCTCTTTAGGAGACTCTTTTGTCTTTTAATTTAATTCATCACTTCTTTGTGGTGAGATTTCCCACTTTACACAACAAGGAACGTCATTTGGGCAACAGGATGAATCTACTTAGCTTCGTTAATGGTTCTGGGCGCCGCGCCAGAAGGCTTAAATAGATTTTCTGTCAGTGTGTGTATATAAAGTGATCTGTTTATTTTTCTGCACTTGTATTTCTTTCTGTGTCAGTGTCTATTGTTGTTTGCATCTGTATGTGTATGTTTTTATTTTATTTTATTGTTACATATCAAATTGGTCATTGTTGTGAGTCTGATGGCGTATTTATGTCTCTAGAATTAATCCACCGTTTGTCATATGTTGTCACCTTTTGAACACCCTTATTTGTCAGTGTGCAGGTGATTTTTCTATGAAATAAGACTGTTCATATGTGTGACAGCATGTGTGTGTGTGTGACAGTGTGTCCTACCCGGTGTGACCCAGGACGGTGGCGTGGTGAAGCGGTCCTCTCCCGTTGCTGTCTGCCTGGTTGACGTTGGCACCGTTCTGCAGCAGGAACTCGCAGGCTGCCAGGGCATTCTGGGTAGGAAACAGGAACGTGTGAGCTGCCATTTATGTATTTTTTAATAGAGTTGGGTCAATTTCCGGTTTTGCTGGCATTTGTCATTATGACACGTTTTGGCAAATTAAGAAGTAGCCGACATCAGTGACCTGTGCCGACGGCGTCACGGCGCTAAATCCAGCTTGTATTGCATTAGTATTAGTAATAAGCAATATAATATGTTAATGAACATCAGTATAAAATACAGGATGTAAACATGCAGGAGTTAGCAAAAATGCTAATCTTCATCCTTAGTCCCGAGGCAGCAACACTAAATGTATAAAGCCCCACTAGAGGGCCCTAAAGGCTGCAAAGTGTGACAGTTTCCTGATGGTGGTGCTAAAGGAGAGGTCAGGAGGTCAAAATCATCACGATTCATCGTCAGGGGAACATCAATATTAACATGAAATTTAATGGCAATGCTCTCCTCACCGCTGAGACGGCCTGTATCAGCGGCGTGCTGGACTCCTCGGCCCCGTTGACCCAGCTGACGTTGGCTCCGTGGGCCAAAGCGTCGGCCATGACGGGGAAGTTCTGCAGGGCTGCCGAGCGGTACAGCAGCGCCCCGGGGTGAAGTCCGCTCAGATCCTCTTCTTCTTCTTCTTCTTCCACATCTGAGGGGGAGCGGAGGGTTAACTTTTCTTTTTGAAGTTTTTCACACCCAATTTAAAAATGTTCTAGTCTGACAGTTCATGTTAAACATGTTGTACAAGCTTGCTTTCGTTGTCAGGTCAAATGTATTCATCAGTGCGTGTTTTATCTCACCTTTGTGTGTATTGTTCTTTTGGACAAGGTCGCTGGGGCTCAGCCCTGAGGAAACAGAGAGAGACGTGATTACTGGTTTATCCTGCTGACTGCAACGCACGTAACATACGGCAGACTAGGCCCTTAGGATTATCAACTTTTGCTGGATCACCAGTTTTGGGGATTGTGTGAGTGTGTGGGTGTGTGTCTGTTCTGTTGACATCAGCAGGATCATGAAGAGTGATGAACTAGACAGCAAGCTGCGCTATTAGACCTTTAAAAGCCCACTGGTTTCCATCCATCAGTCCTCACTCCTGTCTCTCTGTGTTTACCTGTGACCCGAGGCAGAGTGGCTCGGTTCGGTTTGGGTTTGAGCGGCGGGCGCTGTACGGTCCGGTCCTGCGTGCCCGCTCGGTTTCTCCTGCCGCTGGATTGCCTCAGCAGGGTGTTCCTGCCGGTCTCGGGCAGCTTTTGGATGAACTTCTTTTCAACATACTTTGATCGGATCCACGACTCCTTATCTCCTCTGAGGGACAGAGATGATAGATTAGAAAGTAAGAAAAAAAGATATGGAGGGAATTCATATTTCCTCAGCAAACTTCTCTCACACAAAACAAAAGAGGCCGACATGCAGGGTTGTATTCGTCAGTACGTTTCTGGTTTTACTTGTTCTCAGTTTGACTCCACAACTTGCTTGTGCAGCTGTGAGACAAGAATGCTTCACACATGGCCCCGAGGCGCTCGGTGTCTTTTAATTAAGTCATAAATTCAGTTAAAAAGAGCTCTATTTAGGACTTAAAGTGCCTCCTTTATTTACCATTTAATTACAGAACAAATGCAAGCTGTCTCCCACTTAAAAACAATTAAATTCATGTTAATCAGCTGTGTACTATAAGGCACTTACACATAAAATAACAAATAATATAAACCCAGACAAGACAAGACTGAAAGCTCATGCCGCAGAAAGCATGCAGCCTCACAGCAAGTTTCCGGAGGACACTTTAGTCACAACGTTAATCATGTGTGTCATGTACCTGTGGCACTTCCTGTCTGCTGCGACACAACAGAGAGGAGAAGAGGAAGTCAAAACATAAGTCTAAAGAGAGTTATAGGCCGCTGATATAATCATCTGTAAACCACATAGATCTTTGCAGAAGGTACATTTGCATTCTCAACACACATAAACCGTTTCAGAGTTGTGGAGAGCTGGAGCGAATCCACTCACACACTCAGAGGCGTTGCAAGTTAGTTCTTCATCATCAATGTAAAAATAGACAGAATCAAAACTTTATGTAATGCCCTGAATATGACAACAGGAGGAGATGAAGAGTGTGTTTCTCTTTATTTATGCTGATTTCTGAGTCATGTTGGATAAACAGTTTGATAAATAAATGCAAAATCTTTATCATTGGGAAATAAGTTCCCTCAAAGACAGGCTTGCCGTAGACCTGATACCTACTATATCATTTGCTCTTTTTTGTAAAGTGATCACAATGTGCACTGCTTTCACAAGCACAAAACAAAACTGACATCTAATTCAACAAAGCATGACAACCTACTGTCAGCAATATTTCAATAAACCAAGATGTCTAGTGTGGAGGTTATATTTTTAGCCACCAGAAGTTGAGATTGATGCTGTGACATAGATTGGTGTTTGATTGACACTCTTACAATTAGCATAGTGAGATAATATTATTATAATTTGGGTCACATCTTCATTTGAGGCATTTTTGGGAAAATTCAGTTCAAGGAAAACAAAGTCTCAGACTGTAAACAGAAAATGTTAAATAAATAATGTTGAATATTTAGTGCATTTTTTTACTTTGATTACCAAATACATCAGGTGTGACTTAAAGGGGTGCTCCACCAATTTAGTATTGGACTTCCACAAAGTTAGGAGACTTGCAAGAGATACGTTAAACTAAGAATGGTCAAAATTGAAGCAGCAGAGGCAGAGATATCCTGACTTTTAGGGTGCTTTCACACCGAACCTGTTTGATTCGGTCAAAACAAACTTAGGTCTGTTTGCCTGGTTAGTACGGTTCATTTGGGCTGGTGTGAAAGCTGTCAATCGAACCCTGGTGGGGACCAAACAACCGGACTGGTTCCAAGTGGACTCTGGTGCGGTTTGTTCGTGGTGTGAAAGCAAACGAACCAACCACGGGATTTTATGATAGCAGATGTGTGATTTTAGCATGATTTCAAAAGCTAAACTACTAATAAATCCATCTGCTGATCGTGAAATCTGCTCAGGAAGCGATCTTATTGATCTTTATTTAAGGCCATGTATATAAGCACGTCCGCGTGGGTATTTTCCCTGATTAATAGGTCAAAAAACTGTTAAAACTGCTGTGCTTGTATCCAACTTTGTGTACTTTGTCAGTTCATTGACTCAATTAAAAAGTGTGTGACAGCGATCCCACAGTAATACGCCTCATGCGTGTGTCCGTGTGCTCCCCGACGTTCCCACTATGTGTTCGTACCAGTCATCTGGAGCTTTTGTACAGTCCTGTCTCTACCAATACTCATCATAATAAGCGGTCGATATGAAGTCTGATGGCAATCGCCAAAATAGTCCAATCAACGAGTTACCTGTCAGTCTGTATAACTTCATGTTTACTCCGCTTGGTTCGTTTGTAAAAAGTCAGTGTGAACAGGAACCCTTGGTTCGGACCAAATGAACCCAACTACAGGTGTGAAAGCACCCTTATTCTCTATAATGGCTCAAGATCTTGAACTGCTGGGTCCTACATTTCCCATAATGCAACCAAAAGCATCTTTTTCTTAGACCGTCTTTTCCTTTTAAATGTCCAAATCTTCCTAACTCCATGCCCTAGTTTCTAAAGAAGACTTTCTGCTGAAAATATGAAGTCTAAAGCCAAAGTCAAGACACCCTTGATGACAT
Source organism: Adelosebastes latens (assembly GCA_916700685.1). NCBI lineage: Eukaryota > Metazoa > Chordata > Actinopteri > Perciformes > Sebastidae > Adelosebastes > Adelosebastes latens. Next base: position 22,768 of record CAKAKR010026449.1, on the reverse strand, counting down.
CACCAGGGTCATTGTCCTCCAGAGCCACATAAGACATTACACCACCGTTTTCACAGACTGAGTAGTACCGTCTATGCTGCATGTGTAAACTGTGTGTCTGTGCGTTGGTTAGTACGTACCTAGGACTGGAAGGGTGGGGCTTCTTGATGGTGATCTCATCAATCCGAGCCTCGTAGATCCTGTTGATTACTGTGTTTCCTAATTCACACATCAACTAAAGAAAGCAAAGAAAAAACGTAAAAAGAAATTACATAAAAATTAGTGTGCTCTATTTGCAGAGTTTAGTTAAAGCAAACTATTAAATAATTCATTTCATAATCATTATACTCAGAAGAGCACAGGAAATGCAATAATGAGGTTGTGTAGCTGCTGCAGTTAAAAGGTTAAATTACCTTAATGAGCTCTGGCTCCCAGGAGTCGAGAGTGAGGGAGCGTACTTTGGAGAAATGGACTCCCAGGCTCCTGTTAAGAGGAGGAAACCATTAAAGCTAACGTCTTTCAAGCCAAGAAAGTGTATACGTGTGTGTGTGAATGTGTGTGTGTACCTGTGTATTCCTGAGCAGATGATACAAAGCGTGATGCCCAGGTTGATGGAGGCCCAATCAGGACCGGGCTCCCCGCAGTCACAGCACTGCTTGTTGCCTGGGATCGCCTGGACCTCCTCCAGGGCCTTGCAGCCCTTGTTCTCCTGATCCCCTCCTCCTCCTCCCCCTCCTCCTACCAAACCGGTCGACACCGAGCTGCAGCGCTGTCTCTGAGAACCACATACACACAAATACAGGAATGAGGAGATGCACAAAGGCACACAACTTCCTGTATCTCCTCGGATTAAACTCCCACTGAAAAATGCAGATATAGAAGATGATGGTGTGTGTGTGTGTGTGTGTGTGTGTGTGTGTGTGTGTGTGTGTGTTCTCACTGGGCTGTGTGGGTCCTCTCTGTGCTCCTGAAAGGCTGAGGCGATGCTGTTTTGGACGGCGCTGATCCACGCCTGCTGCTGCCTTTCCGAGTCGGCCTGCAACGAACAACACCTACACACACACACACACACACACACATGAGAAATTGACGTGGACAAATTCTCACCCCCCCCCCTCCTCCCTCTTTCGCAGGACACTTAACACTGATGAAAATTCACCACCATCGGCTAAATACACGTATGCATGGGTGCACAAGCATGTTGTTCGCCCACGCACACTCACTTTGACGGGGAGACCACTTCAAAGCAGAACCGTCTTTCGTTTTCAGCGCTGGGCTTCACTGTGCAAAGACGCAAATCCTCCACCACAACTGTAGGCTGGTCCTGAGAGAGACGCACACAGGAAAAACATGAAGGTCAGACTGTTCATGTCATTATGCATGTTTGTGTAGAGTGAAGGTACTGGTGTCATCTACAGGATGAGGAATCCTTTGTTACCAACCATGTCATGCTAGCTTTTCAGGAAGGAGGCTGAATGACGCTCCAAAGTAAGGCTAAATTTTGGCGAGGAAGAACTCGCATGGCCTTTTCAAAGGAGTCCCTTGACCTCTGACCTCAAAATATGTGGATGAAAATGGGTTCTATGGGTACCCACGAGTCTCGCCTTTACAGACATGCCCACTTTATGATAATCACATTCAGTTTTGGGCAAAAATCATGCAGTATAAATGTGTTGTTTTCGCCTATACTAAAATGGTATATTTGAATATTTCTGCATACTAGGGTCTCTAAACAGTCTGGAATTACATACATTGGATATCACTGTAAAGCTGCGACTCTTGTGGATCCAATGAGCTCAATTGTATTCATGTGTGATGATGTTAGTCCCCATAGTAGCCATTTTATTATGTGAGACCATTTTTTGAAATTTGACTTCACTGTATAAGCAGGTGTGACCTCGAGGATAATCACAGCCTCATGAAACTTTACAGCCACAAACTAGAGACCTGCTATCTCCTCCTAAAGACCCCTCCTAGGGTTAAAAAGAAAATTTTAAAAATAGGGACACTTATCTAAAATATACCTTGAATTTCTTCCGATACACCAGCTGATTTTTTTCAATTGAAAACCAGCGCCTAGAGTGGAGAGAGAATATGGAAAGGTCATAGAGTCAAGGATTAAGCCGTTAGAAAGAAAAAAACAAACAGTGGACACAATCAGTTCAGTAACAACACAGTGGACATTTGAGTCCTTTTAGTGAGACGTATGGAGGGAGAGAAAATCACAAAGACAATGCAGCTGTTCTCTGTGAGACATTTCGTGGGTGAACTTGTACCTGCTCCAGGTCTTGAAGGCGTTGCTGGCTCTCTTGTAGAGGTATCCTTCCATGGCGATCCCATTAGATGCGTCAGCGTTGAAGTCCATGATGGAGTCATCATAGGACACGTCCTGGAAATATTTAAGAAAAACAAGTCATTTAGTGTAAATTAAATTGCTTTTAAGGGCCTATTCCTGTCGATTTTATTTATTGTGGTTTAAAAACATTATTTTTTATAGATTTATATATGTAAAAGTGCATTTAAGTGTACATTTTTTTTAATGTAGTACCTTCTTCTTGATTGCAGCGTGTCTTTGCTCCATGTCCCTCTTCTCCCGGGCCGAGTTTAGGACAAACTGCGTGTGCTATTAAAACAGAAACAGACGCAGAGGTCATTCTCTAGACACAAATATCGATTATTAAATGATGTACATTATTCCACTCATAATAACTCACCATCAGGAGTTTTAAAGAGCTCTTACGTATAATCTATTAAGCTCTCTGATACATTAACTGATTTGCAGTTTTGCTCAGCTAAGTGAAACCCATTAAGTGCTTTGCTAAATGACACATCAGCAGGCTAATTACCAACAGTGGGGCTTAAAACCCAGTCCAACATTTATAACATTCATTTGAGCTGTTTTACACACTTTTACATTAAAGAGGACCTATTATGCTCATTTCCAGGTGCATACTTGTATTTTCGGTTTCTGCTAGATCATGTTTACATGCTTTACATGTTTTATGTTATATCTCATACCAGCTGTGCTGCAGTACCTCTTTTCACCCTCTGTCTGAGGCCTTGTCCACACACATACGTGGGTATTTTTGTAAAGGTGGCTCTTTTAAAACTCCCGCCAGGGTGAAGATTTTCAGAAACTCTGTTTTTAGTGTTAATGTGTAGTTTTTGCATGACTTTTTGGCTAGTAACGTCAGAGTGTGTGCCGTTATCTCCTGTGTGAGGCGTCACTAATGCGGCAAAATGTTGTGCAACAGCGACAAAATTAAATCGTTGAACTGTGGACGTGGCCAAATAACCTGCTAACAGGACTTTTTATATAAATGTACAGTTACTCTTTCACTATATTGAGGAACAGAGGCGTCAGAATGCTCTATGGAGGTCATTGCTAATCATGCAACGCAACACTCCCACGACAGGGACAGTGCGATCAACTACGCTGGTGTGTGTGTCCAAATCTGCCACTGGCCTGGACAGCGCTTTAATTGTGTTTTTGTGTTTTAGTCTGGACAGAGATTTTTTGAAAAACATACTGGTGTGGACAGGATTTTTTCCAAGAATGATGGAGGTAAAATGCAGTTTACAAAAATACCTGTGTATGTGTGGACTAGGCCTAAAACGCTCTGTTTGAGCTCCTGCACTGGATAAATTAATTTCTGTCTATTCACTGTACTCAAGGTCAACTTTTTCCTTTCCATTTCCTCTCTAACATGCTTGCCTCTGTGAGAAAGACAGAAACGGAGAGACATCAACAAGTTCAGAGTAGGTTATCACTCTTGCAGTCTTTGCTCTTCAGGAAACAGGAATTAGGAAGTGTTGAACCTCTTCTCTACATCCTGTGTCAAACTGAAGAACAACACTGTTCAGTGTATTATTCCTCAGTGTTCTCTCTCTCATCTGCTTCTTCTCTTTCCTATCATTTCCTGTTGAAACAGGAAGAGCTTTGGTGCGGTTTGATTGAGCCAGTGAACGCTGACAAATTCATTTCCTGTTTTAAATTCTTTTCATTTAGCAAAAACACTCAACAATAATCCTGCTGATGTTCAAGGTTGACGCTGCAAAACGTTTTTCCAGTTTGTACAGTCAAAAAGCAGGAACTAAAACAGACACGCACACTCACACAGACACATACACACACAGCCATGTGAAATATTTCCTGTTGTTGCTCACTTTTTCCTGTCACGATGAAAGTGTGATGTCATCTTGTGACTACTCGGCTCTGCCCTACTTTAGAAAGATGCCAACAACTCATCTGATGCAACTCACCCAAACAAATGGGTCTCATAATTAAGGGAACCATGTGGTTTATTGTACGCAAACATGTTTTAGTTTACATTCAACATGTCTTACCAATATCTCGTATATATCTCTAAGCTGAAATAAACATTTTGAATCAGTTTTATGCCTCGTAAAATATCTGCAAAGTCTTTTTGAACGTCTGAAATCTGCGTCGTTCATATCAGCGTGTGCTCATCTTCTCTTTAAATGCCAAACTCTTCGATTGTCTCATTTGAACAATAAACATTTTGACATGTCATAGCTGTAGCTTCCTGATACACTTAATGGAACGGAGTCATTATTCATGTTCAATTTCACCTGCGCTTTTCCTGCTATGACAAGTCAAAATGTCTGCTGTGAAAAAAGGTCCAGAATGATGTCACCTCTGCATCCTTGTATGATGCTGAGCAGAAGATTCAAACAACAACAGAGACCTGCTCATCAAAACATCGCCCTCCAGTAGTCAAACCTCCACAGGGTATGAGGAATATTGACTAATATGGTCGAAAACCCCAGAACAGCTTCTAAGGGACCTTGTGGTGAAATTGTTTTGCCTGCTGCTCTACTTCAAAAGGTCAAGACTGAACTTTCGATTTCAAAATGTAAGCTGGCATGGATGAGAATTCTTCAAAATGCTAAAATAAAATGGAAATTGAACATGACAGCTGGGCAAATTTCATCTGCTGATGAATTTTGGGAAGTTTTTCTGTCTTGCCAAAAGTTAGACGAGTGTTGTTGTTTGCAACCCCTTTAGACTGCTATATTCAATAAACTCCAAATATCAACATACTGACAATTTTCCTTTTCTTAGACTCTTACTACGCCCTCCACACAAGACTTTGTCTCCTTTTCCTTTCATTTATATAGTTACAATAGCTACAGAACCAGTTCTGTCATCGAACGCCATGTTGGCACCTCACATGATTGCTACAAGATACAACGGACACAAAGGAAATTAAATCAGTCAGGCTTTAACAAGCAGTTACCTCTTCATTGAGTTTTCGTCGATACTCGTCCAGTTCTGAGAGAGACTGGTGGCCGTGTTGGAAGAGCTGAGCCTGGGCATCCATCATTGACAACATCTGACGGGAAGCATGAGAAAGGATTTACAAA
>CAKAKR010026449.1:1380-17381 GCA_916700685.1 Adelosebastes latens | reverse complement strand
ACCTGCTCATCAAAACATTGCCCTCCAGTAGTCAAACCTCCACGGGGTAGGAGGAATATTGACTAATATGGTCGAAAACCCCAGAACAGCTTCTAAAGGGACCTTGTGGTGAGATTGTTTTGCCTACTGCTCTACTTCAAAAGGTCAAGACTGAACTTTCGATTTCAAAATGTAAGCTGGCATGGATGAGAATTCTTCAAGACGCTAAAATAAAATGGAAATTGAACATGACAGCTGGGCAAATTTCATCTGCTGAGGAATTTTGGGAAGTTTTTCTGTCTTGCCAAAAGTTAGACGAGAAGATCGATATCAAACTTATGTCTGTGCATTAAGTTGTGAAGTTAGAACCTTGAGTCAATTAGACTATCTTAAAAAATAAGCCTACCAGCACTTCTAAATGTTAATAATAAATAATAGGTATATTTTTTAACTTTGAAGCAGGCTTGGTTAGCTGTTAGTTTCTGTTTGCAACACCTTTAGACTGCTATTTTCAATAAACTCCACATATCAACATACTGACAATTTTCCTTTTCTGAGACTCTTACTAAGCCCTCCACACAAGACTTTGTCTCCTTTTCCTGCCCAGCTGTCATTTATATAGTTACAATAGGTACGGAGCCAGTTCTGTCATCGAACGCCATGTTGGCACTTCACACGATTGCTACAAGATACAACGGACACAAAGGAAATTAAATCAGTCAGGCTTTAACAAGCAGTTACCTCTTCATTGAGTTTTCGTCGATACTCGTCCAGTTCTGAGAGAGACTGGTGGCCGTGTTGGAAGAGCTGAGCCTGGGCATCCATCATTGACAACATCTGACGGGAAGCATGAGAAAGGATTTACAAACAAAAACTCTCACATACATACATTTTTACAAGATGTATTTACAAAAGCAACAAAATGAACTTAAAATAGGCCAACGACATGAACTCACTGCCATCAGAATGTCTGTCTTCTTCTTGGCCTCAATGACGTTGATCTGAGAGAAAATGAAGCAGCGGTTTGAGACAGTGTTCATGTTTCCATAACCAAGAAACTCATCGGCCAGTTAAACTTCTGGGAGCCACGACCACAGGCCTGGAGAGAAGCCCCGAAGGCAAACCTGCTATCATTCAAAACAGCAACGGCACAGCTATAATTAGACGTGCTGCTGTGTGTCTTATCCAGGCTGTTTTTGGTACCAGAATTGCAGAGTTTTTTAAATAAGTACATATCATCCGTCACAGTCAATATACATAAATCCTACATGCTGTATATAAGGTGTATAGTCATTTTCACATGTACATTCTGTACATAACCATCCAGTCCATGTACGTATATCCATTCAATATTTCTTTCTTTGCACTATTTGTATTGTTTACAACTTACAGAACACCTGACTTGACGTTTTATTTCTTATTTTATTGTTGGTCATTGGTGCTTTTTATATAAATTTATATAATATTTATGCAAACACCTATTTTTTTTTATCTACTTGTGTACATAATAGTCCTGTCTATTCTTTACCTTATTTGTCCAGCATTGTTCCAAGCTGTTATTTCTACTTTTGTGCGAGTACACCGATAGAAATGCAAAAAAACAGAGTATAATTCCTTGTATGTGATGATATATATATCTTGGTATGTGCACAAGTACTTGGCAAATAAATCTGATTCTGTTTCTGAATGCACTGATTTTTTTCCTTTGAACTGCTTTTAGCGAATTGGTGCGTTTGTCTACTCACACATTTAGTCTAAGTTGAAGTTGACCCTGTAAAAGCCTGTTTTTATGCACACACAAGTGCAGGGAAATTAATTAATACTCCAACTTCAGTTTTATCATTATTATCCTGGAAGGAAATTTGGCTTGCATGCAGGCATTAACGCACAGGTCACAGACATAAACTGACGACAACAAACAGCAACAATCAATTGTCAAGGATATTAAAAGCAAGTAAGTAAATATGTTTTACTTCATCCAGCATTCTTTCTCACCTCCAGGACGTAATCCAGCGCCTCAGCCCGAAAGGTCCTGCGTGCGTTGAGTAGAGCATTGCTGGCCTCCTCCACTTCGTGTTGTTTCCCTCGTGGCGCCTGAGCGTTCCTCACCAGCGCCCCCTCCAGGCATTCGCTGCCGCGCTCAAACTCCTTGCGCACGTCCTTGAACCGACGCACATCCCTGGGAGACGGGAAGGGAGAAAAATGGGAACATTTGGTAATGTATCATCGTCCTGCTTTCGGGAATATTTAAACTTTATTTGACAAATAAGTTAGTGAAATTAGGGTGTTGATAGCAGATAACTTAGCTCTTGTCTTGGGGAGTTTGGGGTGATAAGAGTTTAAAGGGTGATAGTGGATAATGCATAATAAAGAGAGACATCTTTACAAGCTATTTAAAAAGTAAATAACAGGTTGTTCTTGAAAGTTTTGGTCTTTTGTCACAATTTCTATATACTGTATTATACTTCACCATACTGTAGTATATTAGTGACCATTAAGCGTTGCCAGAAACAACAAAAACACAGACCTGTGAGCTCAGAGGGTTAAAACACATTCAAAATGTGTCACTGGCTAAAAATCCATCTAATCACGATCATCACATGCTATGAGACATCCTCTCTCTCATCTAATCCACCGTATCATTCCCACTAATAAGCGCATACTGCAAGACAAAGTGCGAGGAGAAGGCAAATGAAGGATCATAATCCTCTCATATTTTTCTTAATGTGCATTTTAATGGTTGGCAGACATGCATGGTGAGTGACTCAGCCTGAAGAAGGTGGCTGAGTGCATCAAAAAGATTAGATGGGGGGGGGGAAAAAGCAGCTCACTCACTCTTTGACAAAGTTCTGCAGCTTTGTCTTAACTGTCTTCTGTGTGGTCTCAATCACTTCCTAAAAAGGGAAAAAGGAGACAGAGAAAAATCTATCACAGTGAGCACAGATAACTGTTAAATGTCAAATGTGTTCAACGCCGTGCTGCAGCCTCGTCTGACCACATGCTGCGGCTGATAAGCACCGTGACTGGAATGGAGATGGTGGTGCAAAGACGACAGACAGACTCACCCCCTGAGCCTCCAAGATGATAGACAGCTTTTTGGAAAATTTGTCCAAACACTCCTGCAGGACAGACATCTTAGATTAGACTCAAATCGTAACAGCAATATCATGTGTCTTATCTATAACAACCATCTCTGTTTCGTAGTTAGAGTGTAGATTTAGTTTCATTCAAACCCATGTTGTGTAAAAAAAAAAAAAAGCAATGCAAGTGTGCATAAAATATCCTGAATTTGACAGATTTATGAATCAAATCAAAGTAGTGCCTTCTAGATGTACTTAAAAGTTATAAACCACCACTTTCTTTGAGTAAATTTGACATAATCTGAGTGGATATCATGAGTGGTATGCCACTGTGCTCCTATCACCTCCATCGTTGTGTCCCCAGAGCAGTGGAGTCCCAGATCCCGGAGGCCGTTGACGAAGCTCTTGCTGGTCTGGCAGTAGACTCTGCCTGCCTCCAGCATGGCCTGGCATTGTTTCACAAGCTGGATGACACAAACATGCAACACCACACAGTCAAATTCATCCTGAACACTCAAACAAGAGACACTTGAGAGATGACTAACAGCCGGTCATAATCAGTATGAGTAATTAAACATAATGAGTTATTCCAGGAGTCCACCCATTAAGGCAATGAAACAGCCAGAGTTGGAGGTTATACCAGGAGAGCGTAATCACCGTGCATGCTGAATATAACCTCCAGCCATATGTTAAATACTGTCTGGAGTTCATTAAACTGCATTTATGCATTTTGTTATATTGTTTTACTGTGCTGTACTGTGTTGTACTGTAGTGCTTGCTGAAGCATTGTATTGTTAATATTTCTAATTTAACCAGCCCAGGGCCAGACCATCACTGGATTTACAAGATGGGTTTTTATGTTGAATAATGGGTTTTATAAATCTATATTTGACAAATCTGATAACAATATATTACCAATACTTTAAGATGTATGCATGTTAACATGTACTGAGGCAAGATATTTTACAGATTTATAGGACAGTAACTGTGCATACGACATCTACATTTTTTTTTTTAAAGTAATTTAATACATTTGTACTGGAGACTAAAGCTGCATTAATACATATTTGTGGCCACTCAGGAGTGGAACAAGCTAAACACAACTGTTGCTAGCTTGCTAGGTTATTTTAGGCTAACGTGTAAGCTAACAGTTGCTAACACAACCAGCAGACACGGAGCAACATTAGCATTTATTTGGAGTCGTGTTTCTGGCCACTTGGAGAATGTAGTCCAAATATGAGCTCTTCTTTTAACTCTGTTTTCAACTCCTGAAGGAAATATCTGTCTCTTTTAAAGGTCCCATATTGTAAAAAGTGAGATTGTCATGATCTGTTATAGTATAAAGCAGGTTTAAGTGCCATATAAATACTGTGAAAGTATTGAAACGTTCAATATACGGAGAAATACACACAGCCCGTATTCAGAAATTGTGCATTTGAAACAAGCCGTCAGGACTTCTGTCCATTTGTGATGTCACAAATATACAATATTTAGACCATTACACGTTTTAAAAATAAACATTCTAAATGTGTCCCAGTTTATTTCCTGGTTGCAGTGTATGTAAATAACATCAGCTGACAGGAAGTAAACATGGACCCAAACTGTTGCCTGGCAATGCAATTCCGTTGCAATTCCATTGAAATGCACTAAAACGGAGCGTTTCAGACAGAAGGTAGATACAGGTATATTCAGGCAGACAGTATGAGGAAAATAAGGGTTGTTTTTTTTAAACATTACAGCATGTAAACATGTTCTAGTAGAAACACAAATTACAAGTATGAACCTGAACATAAGCATAATATGGGACCTTTAATGCTAAATGCTCCACTATGTTCACCAACTAGTCGCTAAGAAGGCTAACGTTAGCTAGCTAGCTGGCTGGTTGTAGCATAACAGTGAACAATCCTGAAGAGAGGGGGGATAGTACCAAAACAAATGCCAAAATACCAAAAATAATGAGCTGAATTATAACTATAAATACAAATAAATACGCCAAAAATAACATTAGCTAACATTAGCTAATGTTAGAAATCTTCAGTGACTTTGCTGACTCTTTTCTTCTTTTTGTGCCACATTTGAGCACTGACTAGCACTTAGCACACTATCGTCTAATTGCCACTTGTGGCCACACAGGTGTCTCTCAATTAGCTTCATTGCACCTGTTAGAGTTGGACAACCTACACCTTTATAGTTTGTATTACTACATTGAGTTTGATGACCTTGTTATTCCCAGCACAGTGTATGAATGTGAATGAACCTTTAATGTACTAGAGTTTATTTGAGCTTATCCAACATTTACACTGATATTAATATATCTGATAAGACGCTGTGGGCCCATAGGTCTAATATGTCACAGCAGGAAGGTAGTACTCCTTCTTTTACTCCACTACAGTTTATCTGACAGCATTAGTTACTAGATACTTTGCCGATTAAGATTTTACCTACAAAATATATGGTCATTTTATAAATGGGGATGTGATGATGATATGATATACAATAGATTAAGCAACCCAGTTGTGTAAAAATGTTAAAAGTAGCTCCACCTAGACCAACTACAACATTAAAATTGTACAATAATGCATCAGTAATAACAATCCAATAATATAAAATGTAATAATAGAACTAAATATACACAATTTTAAGTCTGCTTGGTTTTTCTTTTGATACTTAATACTTTTGATAACTGGACAATATTATAAAGATCAGGCGTGTTACAGCATGATACCATGTAGCGTGTTGGCAGAACAAAACGGGATCACTTTATTTATCTAAACTCACAGTAAAAACATGCAGCACTCATGCAAGCAGGGACATTTCTTTTTCTCTCTTTGTCAGAGGTCAGAGTTCAACTACAGAGCAGCAGTTATTTCTGCTCAAGGACAATTTTGGAGCAGATAAAAGCTGCCTGGGGGGTTTGAACCCAGTTCGTCCGTTTTTTTCTAAAGCCACACATAAATCCCTCACTTGTATGATGCTTTGCAGAGAAAGTTAATTTAGCTTTAACTTGGACTAGTACGTGTATATTCCCATGCTTTCTGGATCAAGGAACAGAAACGCAACATGTGACCTCTCTGACCCAGTTCAATAGATCTGAAACTGTAACATGTGGGAACACAAACATGCAATGTGGAATATTCGTTATCGAAGCAGAACAAACTGTGGTTCTCTCTGTTGTAGGACAATACGATGGGGAAGCAGCACCTGAAGCTACTTCCTGCTCACTGTCAGGTGAAAAATACCTCAACGACCGCCGCCCACCTCTCACTTCACTGCCTCTTCACATGAGGAGCACGTGTCCAACAGTAACTGATACCTGTGTGTGTCTGTGTGTGTGTGTGTGTGTGTGTGTGTGTGTTGGAGGGAACCTTTTTGGAAGTGGCGCATTTACTCAGTATGATATTATAAAAGTGTGTGTAGGTGTAGGTGCATGTATCTCACCTTTTCTAATCGCGTCTCGAGTCCACTCACATCGATTTGGACCAATTCGATTTCAGCTCTGAAACATACACAAAAACACACAAAGTCACACACAACAGCTTGGGGTCAAAGGTCGCTATATGTTTACTCATACTAGCACATGAACCCCAGTGTGCTCATATTCCTGTTTCAATGAGAAACCAGCTCCAAACATTAAACATTAAGGTCAAGTGAAAGGTTGAAGGTAGTACTGAAATGATTAGTCAACAGAAAATTAATTGACAAAAGTGTTAATAATTGATTTATTGTTTTAGTCGTTTGTTGGCAAACGTTCACAGGTTTCAAACGTCACAATTTTTCACTTTTACATCACTTTTCTTGCTTTTCATGCTGTGTATTGTGCTTCTGTGCTGCATGTTTTAACTTGTAGCTAACACTGTAGCTTTATGGCATTTTAATAAACAGTAATATTCTGTTTTTATTATTTGTGCTTATACGCTTCATCAATAACTTTTAAAATGTTTAATCTTAAAGGCTTTTTTAGGGTGACTATGTATCATCTGTACATGGACTACAGATGAACTCTGGCGTGTGCACTGTCCCAGTTAAACAAACCAATAATTCAATCAAATAAATCAATAAATTGAAAATAAGTAAGTTATAAGAGTTGCAGCTCTCTTTAGTATTCATTTTCAACTATTACAAAAATAAGAGCGTAACTAAAATAATAAGTGCATGAAAAGAATTTAAACTGAAATATCTTGAATTCACTCCAATTTAAATACCTCTTTACAATTTTGTTTTTATAATTCTATTGCATAATTATGTTTATTCAGGGTTCAAAATAATGCCTCAACTTAAATTTTTCTAATTTTAGCTTTTCATATATGGAAGAGTGAGAACCTGAGAGGCGTAAGTGACGTTTGACCAACTTTACAGGAGAGCCAAAATAATATTTGGACTTTCTTTATTAAATTCAATCTTTAATATTAAAACTTCATTAACATGTGGATGACGACATGTACTTAATGAATAATATTTTGACAATTATTACAAAATACATTTTCCTTTTGGCCCCAAATAGTTCAGTGTGTACTGAACACACTGAACTAGTTTTTAGGTAGTTTTTGATTAATAACTCTGGATTGGTTCAGACTTCACGTGTGCCCTTTTGGCAGTAGAAATAGCTCATCAAGAGCTTTCATTTGATATATATAACTAATCCTAACCCAAAATGTCACTTGCACCCCTCTTGTTCTCAACCCTCTATAAAATTTATTTTTCAAAATGACAAAATATTTGACCTTTACTTGCCTCCATAACATTTTCCCTTGAGCTTTCAAATACAAATGCATACAACACTGTATATTTTCAGTGAAGCTGCAGCCTTCATGGCTGCATATTTACATGAACATGGAAAATTCCTGTGCATCTTTTTATACTCACTTCAGTGTAATTTAGCATATTGGTATTTTTAGAAACCTGAGGTCTTGAGCAGCGTTTCAAAAATAAAACGTCTGTGGGTTTGAACAGGGCTTAGATGATGGACATGTTGTGTGGGCCGTCTTGCAAGCATTCAGACTGTAAAAGCAAATATCCAAATATGCTTGTTGCTCAGTTATGGATTCATAAAGTTAAGTTTTGTTCAAACATCTCTCTCACACACATGCACAAAAGCGCCTCAGAAGTCCTCCTGTGCATGGCTAGTTTTTGGTGTAACACTATCTCTTTCTGCCTTTCGTCTCTTCTCACAGCTCAACCATGTGGTTTCCGCTGCCTTCCACCAACAGTACAGAGATACAGAGAGACAGACAGAGGAAGAAAAAAAAAAGAGAGGCGAGACGAGAGTGGAGGGCCTGGACGCACAGTAACTTGTTTGTGTTTCTGTGTTTGTTAGTGCGGGGATGTTTGAATCAAAGTCTGAGGTCATGTCCTCATGAAATACTACCGAATGAAGAGTCAGCTAAGGAGAGAGGGAAAAAGAAAGGAGGATAAAAAAAGATTGCTTCATTAAAGAGGCACATCCTTTATCACTCCTCTCTGAATTAGTGTCACAGTCAGAAAGCAAATGAAGACAGAGCTCAAGCGAGAGTTTCCGCCGTGGTTCTCCCCACAGAACACACACTTCCTGTCGATCACCTCAGCACATCTCTCGCCTCACTTCCTGTTGCCCTCCCGCCTCACCGTTACCTAGCAACAGGAGGCAGCACATTCAAGCTGTTTGTAACATCTTTTCTGTCTGTCTTCACCTCACATTCTCTGCTGTACGTGTTTACATGCGAGATAACTTTTCCTTCCCTTTTCCCCCTCCTCGCTCCTTCCTCTGCTCTCAAGGCTCAGACACGACACCTCGCCAAATGCAGCTGCCCACAACTCAAACTTTCCACCACTGGTGCGAGCCTCATAAACTCGGTTCGACAGAGAGAGAAAGACAGGCCGAGGGATTGAAATCTGCCAGATCAGCTGGAAGAGACGACCAACGACAACCTACCAGCCTGCCACTGTGACTGAGGCAGGATGCCAAGAAACGATCAGGACACACCCAAGTTCTTCCTAACTCTCTCTCTCGAGCTGCTTGCAAAACCAATTCAGCGACACTTCCCTTTTGATTACACCAGATGCTGTCTCTGTGTTGAAAGAAGATTGATTGTATAGCTGACGTGCAGCAGCATAGTTATAAACTTCAGAGGCTTTTAATGAAGTTGTATGCGCTCAAAGGTGCGGAATCACAAGTCAAGTTAGAGAAATACCCATCTATAACTTGATCCCCTTATTGATGTGTTATTTCTAATGAAAGATGTTGAGCGACAACATGAGCTTCCTGTGTTTCAATGACACGTCAAAAGCCAGCCTTGAGCAGCAACATCAGATCTCAGATCAGTTTTGTTTTTGTTTTAGCCCTGCAGGCCTGCATGTAGTGTCCCATTCCTTTTATTGACCCCCAACACTTGCAGTAACATGACATGGGCTTGACCTCTGACCCAGAGGGAATCAGCAGTTGAATATTGACTTATTAAGATGAATTAAAGGTCATTTTTTGGAGTCTGAAAAGCCACTATCTGCATCATAGACTTTATAATGGAAGTTTTAGTTGCTTTTATATCACTATAATGGGGTTTATAGCAAAATGTTGAATTCTGAAAAGCCACTAACTGCAATATAAACCTTATAATGAAAGTATAAGTTGCTTTTATATCACTATAATGGGGTTTATAGCCACATTTTAAATTCTGAAAAGCCACTAACTGCAATATAAACCTTATAATGAAAGTATAAATTGCTTTTATATCACTATAATGGGGTTTATAGCCAAATTTTAAACTCCAGAAGGTAAATTAATTATGTTTTGCTACTGTTTTATTGATTACATCATCATTAGCACAGGTGAATCTCTTACCTGAAGCGTGGAGAGTCCTTCAAACACTCCTCAAAGTCCAGCTTGACTGTCATCCCTCCTGTTTCTAGTTTCGCAGATCACACAAACACTTTTATTTCTCTGAATCCTCCTCCTCTTCTTCGGAGCTGGACACTGAAAACTCTTCCTCTGTTTTTAAGGCTCCACACCGTCAGCTTGTCTCATTCTTCTTCTTTGTCGGAGGGTTTTTCTTTCAGCAGAATAATTTGTATTCCTCCCACAACTCCGTCCTGTTTCTCTCTCTTTCTCTCTCTGAAGGGACACCGAGCCACAATATAAGACGACTTGTTGTCACCGCTTATGATGAATGAGCGCACCGAGATGTCAGCTGCGTTATTATGACCATTTTATTATCATCCAGGAAATAAAAAAGTTGAGTCCTCTGCAGAAAGTTTCCTAGAGAGAAAAAAAAAGTATCCTTATAGATCAATAATCCCAAATGAACAAATGAATTAGATCAGATCAGATGGCAGCCGGTGGATTATTGGATGCTTCTTCCCAAGAGAGCCGACTGGAGAGTCTCTCTCTCTCTCTCTTTACACTCACACATGAGGTCCAACCCACATCTCACTGCTTCCGGGTTTATTTCTTACTCATGGCAAATTGTGGGTTTTGAAGTAGGAAACTAAGTCTCTAATATCCATTTTTAGATTAATCTACTTGGTGAATCATATGAAAATACGCAGTGGTGGAAGAAATACTCAGATGTTTTTCTTAGCCTAAGTAAAACAAGGTTCTACAGGTTCTAGCAATACTACAGTGTACATATACTCTGGTACAAGTAAAAAGAAATAGGCCTGTTAGCATCAAAATATACTATAGTACCAAATGTAAAAGTACTAATTATGCCTATATAGAAAAAATGGATACCACTGACATTAAAGTGTTAAACTGCTGACCCCATATTACATATAATTCACAATTTATACTTAGTTCTTTTTTTTTGTTTGTTTATTTATTTATTATTATTATTATTATTATTATTATTATTATTATTATTATTATTATTATTTAATTTGTGTATGTTTCATTTATCTTTCTATTTGATTGAATTAATTTATATGTATAAATGTAATTGTTTATGAAATTAACTGCTTATTTAATGGTGCAGTAATATTGTTATAGGGATGGGGGGGGGATATAATTTGTTTATGCAATTATTTCTGTGATTGATTGGATTTTGTACAGAATACCAATAAAAAGACTTTGAGCAACAACAACAACAAAAAAGAAGTACTACTTATGCATTATAATTAATGATATACATCAATGCTACATTGCTAATCTTGCAGCTGGTAAAGGTGGAGCTTATTCCAGCTGCTTTACATACTGCTGGGTAGCTTAATCCATAATAATGTATCATGATTTATTAGTTGATTTATATTTTCTATTAATAATCTGAATCTTCCAAGTAATAGCTAATGTTGTCAAATAAATGTAGTGGAGTAAAAAGAACAATATTGGCTTCCAAATTGTAGTGGAGTAGAATTAGAAAGTAGTAGAAAATGGAAATAGGCTACTCAAATAAAGTACAACTATCTCAAATTAGTACTTAAGTACAGCACTTGAGTAAATGTACTTAGTTACATTCCACCACTGAAAATATGGAGTTTAATTACCTATAATCTGATGTTTGATATCATGCTGTACAGTATAAGCCATGTAGATTAGTTCTCTTTCTCCTTCTGCTGTTTGTGTATTCAACTTTCCAGTTTCAGTTAACTGTTGGCTTCACATGCACAGAGACTGGGTGTGTATTCTTGTCTGGCAAGCTTTTTTTGTGACGTTGTGAAGAGGGAAATCCCTCTGCTAATGGATCCATTTTCTGTGGAAGCCCATCCCTGCCGCGTACGGGAAGAAAATAGATACAAAATTATGATTTACTAAATCAAAATGTTGAAATGCTAAGTCAATATTATGGGTAAATCAAAAGTATGACTTAGTATGTAGATGATATAAATATATTAAGTAAAAATATGTGATACCAAATCAAGATTATGAGATGCTAAGTCAACAATATGAGATAGTACGTTAAAACTTTTGAAATACTAAGTGACAATTAGGACTTAGTATATGGAAATTGTGAAATAGTGCATCATAATGATTAAATACCAAGAAAAAAGTATGACTTACTAGTCAAAATATGAGATACTAAGTAAAAACTATGACTTATTAAATCAGAATATGAGATACTAAGTAAAAACTATGACTTATTAAATCAGAATATGAAATACTAAGTCATATAATAACAATAATAATATAAATAAAACAATATGAAATACTAAGTAAAAAAAATAGGAGCTACCAAGTCAAAATTACGAGATATGAAGTCAAAATTATGAGATACTACGTCACTTTTTAAAAATATTTTATTTTGAGTTTTTCCAATATGCAAAATACACATACAAAAAAACAGAACAGCAAAAAAACATAAGCCCCCAACAACCCACCCAAAACAACTAAACAAAAAGAGAGAATATATCAAGTATATTAAATAGAGTCAGTAAAAATGTACAAGCATACAAAAAAAAGCAGAGTATGCAACTCCCACTGTTAATGCAAGCAAATCTATGTCAACATTTGGACTTTGCATCAATAATTAAATTTAGATTTAGTAAATAATAACTTACCATGAGTATTTCTAATGTTTTTTTTCTGGCAGAAAGAAGCTTCCATAATTCACAGGAATTTCAACAAAAAAAAGACAAAACAGCCCATTACAACGTGTTGGGCAACGTTAAACAAGCAATCTGCACTTTGTCATCATCACCACAGACTGGTTTAGTCAGACACTCTGCAGCCTGTGGTTGACTGCTGGGTAGGGAAGTGTAATTACAGCGGATCAACTGGATTGACTGTCTGTGCTCGTTACTGCTGTGTGCTGCAATGCATTACATCTATCTATCCATCCATCCATCTATCTATCTACCTAACTATCCATCCATCCATATATCTATCTATCCATCTATCCACCTATCTATCTATCCATCTATCTACCTATCTACCTATCTATCTATCTACTTATCTATCTACCTATCTATCTATCTATCCATCTATCTATCTATATGGTGCCCCCTGTTGGTCAGCATCAGTCACTGCAGCTCATCTGAAAACAATCTGTTTAGATGATTTTCTTCCTTCACTTTGGTTCATGTTGCAGATGTTCTTTTTCTCTCTCTTGCTGATGATCACAGTGCTGTGATGCCTTCACTGACCACTGCACTGTTTTTCTGTCTGTGTGCCAATGAGTGTTAATCTCAGATATAACTTCATAGACGTCACCAAAAAAAGGGCGTAGTTGGGTTTTGTTGTGTTGCTAAATTTCTTCATCAAAACTAAATAGCCCAGACATGTTCTCTTCTTGAGACAAACATATTTGCAATAACCTGTATTTATAATGATGTCATTCAGAAAAAGTCCCGTGGGAATATGGTTCATGAAAAACAGGTTTCAAGAGAGAAGTGATCCACGAGTTCCTGAAACAAGCTCTCTCTCAGAAACTCTGCATTTGAAACAAGCTGTTAGGATTTCTGCCCATTCGTGATGTCACGAATATACAATATTTAGACCCTTTACGCAGTTTTAAACGTAAACATTCTAAACGTGTCCCAGTTTATTCCTGGTTGCAGTGTATGTGTATGTCATCAGCTGACAGGAAGTACACATGGACCCAAGCTGTTGCCTAGCAGCAATGCAATTCTGTTGCAATTCCAATTCTGTCAAAATGCGCTAAAACGGAGCGTTTCAGACGGAGGGTGAATACAGGCATATTCAGGCTGACAGTATGAGAAAAATAAAGTTTTTTTTTTAACATTACAGCATGTAAACATGTTCTAGTAGAAACACAAAATACAAGTATGAACCTGAAAATGAGCATATTATGGGACCTTTAATCAATTTTAATGTTGGTTTCTATATCACTCTACAGCCATAATCTGTTCATTGTTTTTAGTCTTTTCACACTGAAATAGTCCTGTAGTCCACTACAGCGGATAATAAAAATAAAGTTTATCAAGCCTAAATTGTTAAGATTTTCCTTTTAACCCTAAATAGGAAGGAAATCACAAACAAAAAGTAATTAGAAGACACTTTTTTTAACTCGGTTCTCAGGAAGATATACCGAGAGCGCGCTGGAGCGTCAGGAGCGTCAGGAGCGCAGCGCTGCGCCAAAACAACCCGGGGGCGTTGTGCGTAAAAGGCGCACAGAGAGAGCGCGCAGCAGAGTGAGACGCTCCGGACAGACAGTCGGTTCTGATAGAGTAATAAAACGGTTCACGGACGATGTCAAACTTGGCTGCTCGACAGGTTCTTGTTTGTCTTTTGACAGGAGATTCCCTCCGCGTCTGTCCAAGTGTCAAACCACACAGAATTACAGGTATCACAGATTTTTCAAAATAAAAGCCTGGCAGGCATGAAAACACTAGGTTGTTGTTGCATACAGTATTTTGGAGAAAATATATAACCTTTCCTAACAAAAGTGACTTTTTACAACTCAGTACGGGCGTGGCTCATCATCCATACCCACATTTGATATATTTACTGTACTTTGATATATTTACTGTATTGTTATTGTTGTTATTATATATATCTTGTCCTAATTTTTTGTTATCACTATTATGTAATCTATTATTTCTTTATATTAATCTTGTCTCTAGGTGGAGGCTTCAGATAAACCCAGTGGGTTTTTTGCCTCTTCCTGCACTGTATATTATTAGTTGTTTTTTTTGTTATGTTGTATAGTCTTAAATTGTGCAAAACAAATAAACAAATAAACAAATCCTACAGAAAATAAAAATCTACTTTTTTTTTTTGTAATAAACTACGATCAAATTTTACTTGAAAGTTTTGGCTCGGCCATAGCACACCAATGTCCTTATTTAATTATTTTCCTGTATTATTCACACCAATTATGTTTGTATTTCATTCCATGTTGCAAGTGAATGTAAATTTATGAACATTTATTGTGATTACCTTAGTGAATAGATGATGTGTTATGCAGTGTCAACACAATATTTCATTTACTTGATTTGCACTTATAATGCCTCTTCCATAAAGGGGAAAAGGTAAACCAATACAAATTTAGTGACAAAAAAAAGAAAATAAAAATACACTGATTATCAACTGTATCACACAGATTAACCTGCTCAGGGGCCCATGGCAAAAATTAATTGTTGGATTATCCGTTAGATCAAACACACATTTGTTTCAGAATATGCACCATGTAAGCAAACTCTAATGGATTACTAAAAGTATTAGAGATGGATTTTGGGAAGTGATTTAAGGGTTAAGGCACTGACCACAAACAGCTGACCAACATCCTCAGTTCACTTCTGGTCAAGGACCTTTGGTTGCATGTTTGTCCCTTTCACTCTCCCACAATTTCCTGTTATCTCTTTACTGTCAGATATTGACTACAAAAATAAAATGCCCAAAAGACAAACTAGATTTTAACACAGGATCACTCTGTAAGACAGGGCATCATGATTAGGTACAAATGCAGGAGTCACTCTATTACATAAAGCCACCTGTTCTGGTCATAGACAGGCCTATTCAATTTATCAGGTATTTTTGAATAGATTCACAAGATCCATCCATTCAAGATTCATTCCATCTCAACTTTTAAGCCGACGTGCATGAAAATGGAAATAACATCTTCATCTCCATGACAACTGCATACTCCATCTGCTGGTATCAAAAGCTCCAACACAGCTGCTAAGTGGACCTTGTGGTAACATTGTTTTGTTTACAAGGTTAAGAATGAATTTTCAATCTTCAAAACTTTAAATATATTCTGTAAACTGTGAGATCTTTCTTTTTTTCTCCTCAGCGTCTTAGTCAAAGTTATCTGACACAGCTGCAATAAAAGATGCTGGCATTGTGTTGGAATCCACCGTTCATAATCTCACAAAATGTAGGTTGTAGTAGGCTCAGTTTTAAAGCTGGCATCATAAGAAACTAGAAAACTTAAGGAATCCATTGGTACCCAGCCATGTCATACTAGCTTGTCGCGAAGGAGGTTAAATAACGCTCCAAACATAAGCTAAATGTTGGCGAGGAAAGACTGTCATGGCCATTTTCAAAGGCGTCCCTTGACCTCTGACCTCAAGATA
>CAKAKR010026444.1:43041-61951 GCA_916700685.1 Adelosebastes latens | reverse complement strand
GTATCATAGAATTTGGTTGAAACTCTAAATTCTTTTCCATGTAGTGTTATAGACAAGGTGGCAACTTCCAGGTTTAAATGTGGGAGTTAAGATTAAGATTGTGAGTAAGCTTTGGGCTCCATGGCCTCGGTGACAAGGACAGCTGTCTCTGTTGTGTCCCGGTGCTGATGCATGGGCGGGGTCTGAGATAATGGGCCCCTGGGCACAGTCATGCAAAAGGCCCCATAGGGGCCCACATAGGAGCAGGACACACTGACTTTATAGTTGTCCAGCCTCTTTTTGTTGTTGTTTTGTGTCTCTTTGTGCTTGTTTTACCCCTTATTGTAGTCAATGTGAGTAGGGGTTGGATGATATCTTCAAATTTTCCGAGGGGCCATCGTCAGCCCAACAACCGTCGATTGCCGATATAGTTCCACAGGGGTGCTCTTTGTAGCGATTTTGCATGACTTTGTAGTTGTTTTGGTCTATTTGTAGTAATTTTCATGCTTCTTAGTGGTCATTTTTTGGAGTCTCTTCCTGGTTGGTACATGTCTCTTTGAGTGACATTTTGTAGGTGAAGGTGCTTTTGTAGGTGACTCTGGCCCCCTGCCCTGTAGGTCTGTCCAGTAATCCATCCATGTGCTGATGGTCCTTTGTCAGACTCAGACTTCTGTAGAGTGACTGACGGTACAGCCATGGCAAGGTGTGAAGTAATGATAGAGAGTCCTATTGACCGCAGGGCGTCTCATCCACAGTTTAATGTACTTCAGCGGACAGGGGAGAAGCCATCCATTGATATAATGATCTACATGGTTCAAGCCTTGTCAGCAGGCAGACTGGAGCTTAAGCATGGATGTTAAAGTTGAATTATTGCCAAACCTAAATGACAAACAGAATTATTGAATAATTGCGTTACGTTTTACAAACGAGAACAAATGAGATGATCACGAGATAGAAAATGCTCTATTAACCTCTTTAACCCGATGGACCCGGTACTGGTTCGGCTGAGCTGTGTGTTGAAACACTGCCTTTAAAAACTTCATAAAATGCTGTGGTGGTCTTTTTTCTGAATAGTTTCTAAAAGACGAGGCCTTAACACTACTAAAAAAAACACTCCAAGTGTGTTTTCTCCAAACAATGTTTGTTTGGCAATGATTTCAATATTTTAGTTACAAAATCAGCACACAAGAAATACTTTTACTTTATAATACTTTTGACCCTTTTTTTATTGAATGTACATACTTGACTTTGGATTATTTTTTGTTATCTTTTTTTACAAAGTTATTGATCTTATTTGTTATTATCTAAGTTTTACTTGATCATATATCATTATTATAATAAAACTACTCCATTTGGAGTCAAAATTATACAATGTAGTTTTTTTTTATTGATTTCATACTGAGCGCAATGGTAGAATATGATGATGCACAGGGTAAATGTCATGGCCAAAGGCTCCATTGTGTGCACATAGCTTCCTGTAGTGGATATCAGTAGTATTTTATAGCCAGATTCCCTTTCAAGAGGAAGAAAACCCATTTTGCACACTTTGGGTATCCAAGTAGCCAAATGGAGAGTCCGACCAGGTCCTATCCTTACTAAAGCCTTTGTAAAATCTATGTGCTTTGTGCTATTTACATCTGCTTCGGCACAGTTATAGTCAAGGAGTTGCTGAATGAATTGAGTGGCATCTCTGTACATGGCATCATTGCTATAATGATGTTATCCACTGTCTAATAAAGAAAACATTTTAGGAGAGGATAAAAAATGCAAATTTTTCCTTTGGTTCATCACAGTTTACTCAGGCATAGTAACAGTAACAATGTTACTTACACTGGGGATGAATTCACTGAGGTCTTACCTATCCATAGAGACCAAGATCATGCATATAGACCTGGTAGTTGTGGAGCTATTCCAAATTTATTTTGGGTATGTCTGTCTAGGCGAACCACACCTTCTAGCACCCATTTAACAAAAGAGTTCCTTAAATGTTTAATGTTGAGTGAAGAAAAAAACAGTTTTCCAGCCAAGGTAGAATTCCTCATTTGAAGCTGTATTAAGTTATATTAAGTGAAGTTGTTGGCTGTAAACATTGACACATTATCGTATTTATTTTTAGCCATATCAACCTTATAACACCCAGCAGGTACACAGCAGCATCAGCCTTCATTTGGAGTTGTGGTTCTGGTCACCTGAACAGAGCTTTTTTCACTGACGTTGCGTTCACAGCTATAACATTACTGATAACTTCGTACTCACCGTCAGTCTCTCTCTCTTTTGACAGCTCGCTAACGTTACGGGTTGCTAGGCTTGGAAACCCCCAAAAAACACATGAACTTAAACACACCGCTACTGAAATGTGATCTACTTCATGTTGCCGGCATGACTCACATTTATAATGTAATACAAATTGGATTTTGCGCTGTGACGCAGGTTGCTGATGTTGACTTGTCATAATGACAAATGACAGTTCAGCCGGTTTAAACTCGTACACCGATGGACTGGCAAAACTGGAAATCGACCCAACTCCATTGTGATCACTTGTCAGACACCAATAATATGATAATATTATATATTATATGATAAAATATAATATAATGTGTAATATAGATCAGTGAGAGAGAGCAGCATTATATGTGTAAATAATTGTGATCATGTGTAAGACCTCTACTGGCAGCCCTCCTGACTAGAGCTGTCAGCGCGACTCCTTCTGGAGTCCACCAGCGTGTCACAAGCTGTTAATTCTACAGAGGAGGAGGAGGAGAGAACGTTCTAGCTGATCCTCTTCCAGTCACAATATGTCAATAACAATTACACAATATTATTCCAGCCGGTGGAGGGCCGGCTGCCAGAAGAGCAGAGGGAGCCCAGAGGTGTTATAAAGGGTATTGGCGCGTGATCGCACCGAATGGGAGAAACAAGTCCTGACAGCTGATTGGACACGGACCCCTAACTGCAGACCTGATTGGTTCTTTATGCCTAGAGGTGCGCTGTGGCTGGTTGAGGGCAGATTGAACGGTTGCAGTCAGTTCAGCTTTGTCATGTTAGCTGTTGAGGTTTTGAGAATATGATGTCTATTTCAGGTATAGTACTGTTGGCCCATCATCCCTACTCAGCATTATAGGTCATTATAGTTTGTCTTTTTTGCAATTATAATAAACAAATCAAATGATTTTATTTAAATAGAACTTAATGTGTTTGACCAAACCGCAATCCAACAAAGTCCCAACCCGTGATAATAATGCGTTAACACAGAATCATTTTTAACGCCACTCATTTTTTTAACACTTT
Organism: Adelosebastes latens; assembly: GCA_916700685.1. NCBI lineage: Eukaryota > Metazoa > Chordata > Actinopteri > Perciformes > Sebastidae > Adelosebastes > Adelosebastes latens. The sequence continues at coordinate 58,684 of CAKAKR010026444.1, read as the reverse complement.
AACGCAATCTGTCTTTCGGAGGTTGTAGCTGGCTCAGTTTTAAAGCTAGAGTGAAAATGCTGGTATCATATGAAACTAGAAATACCTAAGAAATCCATTGGTACCGACCATGTCATACTAGCTCATCACAAAGGAGGCTGAATAACGCTACAAACTTGTGCTCCATTTTGGCGAGGAAAAACTGGCATGGCCATTTTCAAAGGGGGTCCCTTGACCTCTGATCTCCAGATATGTGAATGAAAATGGGTTCTATGGGTACCCATGAGTCTCCCCTTTACAGACATGCCCACTTTATGATAATCACATGCAGTTTGGGGCAAGTCATAGTCAAGTCAGCACACTGACAGCTGTTGTTGCATGTTGGGCTTGAGTTTGCCATGTTATGATTTGAGCATATTTTTTATGCTAAATGCAGTACCTGTGAGGGTTTCTGGGAAATATGTGTCATTGTTTTGTGTTGTTAATTGATTTACAATAATAAATAAATACATACATTTGCATAAAGCAGCATATTTGTCCACTCCCATGTTGATAAGCATATTAAATACTTGACAAATCTCCCTTTAAGGCACATTTTGAACAGATAAAAAATGTGTGATTAATTTGCGGTTAATCTCGATTAACTATGAACAATCATGCAATTAATCATGATTAAATATTGGAATCGATTGACAGCCCTAATGAAAAAACAACAATTCTTATCATCAGGTGATCATACACTAAAGAAAACATACTTATTAATATTGTATTCCATTTCTGCTAATACGTCCCCCTAATTGTTACACACTGGTTAAATAAAGGTGAGATAAATAAAACACAATATACATAGAGTGCTACATGGATGACATATTTTTGTAGGCCAACCCTGAAGTTAGCATGGCCCTGGTTCCCTCGACAAAAAGCTAATCGAAAAACATTTATGATACTTACACATTTTGTTCAGCAAGATAATCTCCAAAAATGAACACCACTTTATGATTTGCATGTGAATGCAATCGGCAGAAGTAAAAAGCTTTTAGACGTTAGGCTATAAACCAACTACACGGCGGTCACACTACAACGAGGCTGTAAAGGAGGCTGTAAAGGAGGATGAGTCGGCGTGATGATGTGTTATAGTCTTAGTTAGCCATTTGTTAGCACCTTTTTTAAGACACGCAAAGGCTTCAAAATTCACAAGTGGGATATTTACTGACGTATTTTATATCGTAGAACAAAACATTAAAATCTCTTCAGCTTATGTTAACAAAAGATCTTAAAACCCATTCAAAAAACCCACTGACTTCCAGACGAGGAAACCAGAAGTGCTAAGACACTAACTCATTATTATTATTATTATTATAGTATCATAATTTCCTGCAGACAGGTTCTGATTCTGACCCAAAGGCTCCTCTCAACGTCTCCACTCTAACTTAAAGCCGCCTCTATCTTTGTGTCTTCGGCTTCATCTCTTTCACACTCTGCCTGTTTTGCACTGTGTGTTTCGAAGGAGACAGATTTGCCAACATCAACACAGTCATTATGGAGAGGCTGAAAATGTCAGCGTGCTAGCTGCACTATTCAGCACTTGGGCTAATGAGCGTTTCTCTCCGGCGATTATCAATTAGTAATGAAGTGGCAAATCATCCTATCAGGCAAAAACCAGCACTGTGAGCCTGTGGAGAGGAAGATGGGACCGCAGCAGGCATAGCGGGCGGCCAGGCAGTCGGGACGGAGAGGGAAAGGCAGGAGATGCTGTCGAAGAAAAAAACCTCCTCCACAGCTGCTTCTAGGAGCTGTTTTCTATATTTCCTTTTTTTTCATTTTTATCCGCATCTCCTTTTCGCTCGTTTTCGTCTCTTCTCTTTGCCCGTCCCCTGCTTACCATTCCCTCCCTGACCTCCAGCGCCGTCCATGCGGACTTTTCAACTTGCTGAGAAAATGTGCCGTCTGACTCTGAAGATGTGATAAAATATTCAGGAGCTCCCATAAAGGAGGAGAGGAGGTGCCGTCATCCAGAGGTCTGCATATTGTTGTTGTGTATATACAGCACTGTGCAGCTGTGGGAAAGATGGAAATAAGAGGGGGGTAAAGATGATGAAAAAGTGTAAAGGCATGGGCAGGCCATTAGCACTCCACTCTTCCTGTGTTTGAATCGTAGAGAAGAAGACTCTTCAAGGGTCAGATACACATGCCACCCACCGAGCTCTTACTGGAGCTCCAACCACCACATGATAAAAAAAAGAAGCTTCTCTAAAAGGAGATCTTTAAAAGTTTTATGGCTATCTGTATACACAGAAAGGGTGCAGAGCTATATGTGTATCCACCAAACTGTACGAGAAAATATAGCCTTACTTTGCAGTTCACTGTAAAATTGATCACCTGTGCTCTTTCAAATGGCGTCATTTTTGGTCCAACTTTCACATTTTGCTGCAAATAACTGCAGAGTTTACACAATAGGTCCAATACTCAGTAGATCCAGAGTGGGATTTTATTAAATCTGATGCTCATTGTGTTCAAAGTGAATAATGTGGAGATGTTTCATTAACTGTAACAGTGAGGACTGTAATGTTTGCAGAATTGTAAATGGGATGGAAAATGAATTTGCAGTGTATAGTCCATTAAGACACTAATGTGGACAGATTGTGTAAGCACTTTTCCCTGGTTATCAAGCTGTGGGTTTAAAAGAGATGATGGTGTCTTTTCCTCAAAGATGATTTTGCTAATTTATCCTGAAATTAAGACAAATAAGGGAAACTTTAGAATCAGCTTGTTTTATAGATATTTTAAACTTATTATTTCTGAGCTTTTAGTGTCTCTCCTAGAGATCCAACTTTTTATTCTCCTGATACCGGTTCAGATCAACTCAGGTAGTGAACCAATATCAGTGCTCTCTTTTTTCCTATTCAAAATCTGTAAACATCGCTGGATGAAGCTCACTGGAGTTATTTTTTTATGTGAGGTAACATGTCTCAGTAATAACGTTGACGAAGAAACTGTGTTAAATGTGGATCACACATTTCATGGCTGATACCTGATGCGCTTAATTGTCAATATCGGACCCGTTACCAATCCAATAGGTCCGATTAGCGCATCCCTATTTATTAAACTGGTGCATAAAATTGTTACACCTTAAAGCGCAGTACATCATCCAATTGTAACATGATTAACATGTGGTCCTGGGGTCAAAGAAATGCAGTTGGCCTCCTACGGAGCCACATATTTCCCGCCCTCTGCGCCTCCAATCAAGTGCAGCCTTCACAGCAGCCAACACATGGCAGCTTCATTATATGTAGATGTAAAAAAAAAAAATGTAAATGTAAATCAGCTTTTATTGTCACACATTGTATTGTACACAGCACAGCACACAGTGAAATTTAGCCTCTGCATTTACCCCATCCTAATATTAAGAGCAGTTTGGGGGTCTGGTGCCTTGCTCAGGGACACATCGGCAGTGCCCACTAGGAGAACTGGCACCTCTCCAGCAAACCAGTTCACAGTCCGTACTTGGTCCGTGCAGGGACCTGAACTGGCGTCTCTCCGGTTCCTGAGCCCTGGGACAAAGAACTATAAAATTTAGATTCTACATATCTGAAATATTCGTAAACAGAAATAAAACATGAAAAGAGTTATATTCTTTACTCTTAACCCATCGGCTATCGGTCTGACAACGATTTAGCCTCTGGGGGCAGCAGACAATATTTCAAGGGTTCTGGTGTAGCCAGCGGATATCCAGACAACATATATCTGGGACATATCGGGTCATACGCCAGTCATCGTTTACTGTCCGATTAGCAACTTGGGATGTGAGAATGGAGTTGAGAGACGACATATACTTCCCTCTCTCTCTCTATATCTGTCTCTGTCTCTGTCTCTCTCTCTCTCTATCTCTCTCTCTCTCTCTCTCTCTCTCAAAAACCAACCAGTCGAGGCAGATGGCCGCCCACCCAGAGCCCGGTTCTGCTCGAGGTCACTACGGGGAGCGTTTCCTGGACACAGCGCATAACAATGCGATGCTCATGGGAAATCTCTTGTTGGGTCTCTAAACTATAGAATACGGTCTTGACCTGCTCTATATAAAAAGCGTCTCGAGGTAACTTCTGTTATGATTTGACGCTCTATAAAAATATATTGAATTGAATTGAATTGAACATGGTGCCATAGATGAATACAAAGAGATGATTGCTACTTAATTCTCTTTATTGCACAGGAACTTAATGGACGTCCTCTAAAAGGCTGAAACATCAGACATAGTCTCTTTTATCTCCTTACATCCTGTCTCCGTGCAGCAGCAGCAGCCTCTGCATCTGTTGTGATGAGTGAACCGTCCCAGGTTTACCTTGATACCTTTATATCAAGGGTTAGGGTTTGGTGGACGTCACAAACATTACTGTAGGTCTTTAGCTCAGCAATTCCTTTATGCGTGACATTATACATTATCTCATTTGAATAAGCTCTGCCATTTTCTGTTTAGTCTCTAGCGGTGAACACTGAATCCTAAAATATGCCGACATGCTGTCATTTCTCTTGTTTTATTAATCATTCTTACCTGGGCTGTGTGCTTTACCTAATGTGATTTTCAACACCAGCAGACATAAGATACACCCACTAGTGATCAAATTTCCTGCCAGAGAGGATAGCATTATACATTTAAAAATGTAAAGTAGACAGGGGCGTAGGAAAAACAATCTGAAGTGGTTGCTGTATATTCCCATTGGGATCAGACGTTCTCCGTACTATTATCAGAGTTGTGTTATATGGAGGAAGGAAAAAACATTTGGTGTGACCTTTTTGACTTGCTCACTGTTTTGATGGGAAAAATGCATTGGACTTTTACTTCCAGAGCAGGGGCTCAGCTCTTGACATTTGTCAATTTTGCACTTTTAAATCGAGATTTTGAGATAAAAACGATTATTCGCTCAGACCTTCCCTTTGAATGAATTACAACATTTTGGGTTTTTTCTGCTAGCTTAGCTGACAATATTTGAAAATGATTCAAAGTGCAGGAAGGAAAACATAAACTCACGTAAACCCCACGCTGTGGTGTTTACACTCCCATCCATTATGGCTGTCAACAGAACAGTCCATTATGCTTCATGTCTGCTCTGCGTCTGGTTGTTTGAACAGACCCTGAAGATGGTTTCAGGCTGAGAGACACATATTCACAAAGTGCTTCTCCTGGTGAAGCAGATCCTCTTGAGTGCAGAGAGAAAGCTCTTCACAACAAGAGAGACACGATATATTCATGTTGAGGGCAATTTGTTTTGTTTTTTTATGTTCAACAAACACATTTTACACCTATAGTAATGCTGTACTAAATCTGTTCTTTACTACAAAATGATATGACAAATTAAAGAATATGTGGCCGTCTAAATTGCTATCAGTGTACCTGCATAATACCACTGGTAAAATCTAATATTTTTGCAATGTTTCTGCCGTTTTTTGGCAAGAACTACTACTTCTGATCTTTCAGTATGCCTAATAGAGAGTAATGTCATCTTCTACCAATCTCACTGGCTGTGAAATTAAGCTGCTGTGATGTCTGCTTGGAAACATTTAAATCGTCCCTCCATGTCCATCTCTCAGCTGTGCAAACACCTGTCTTGGTTAATAACTAAAGTGAATGGTGGCTAGTCAAGTGGTCACTTCAGCTCTGGCATCAAATGTGATTGTTCCGAAAAAGCATAAAATTAAGAAGAGAGAAGCAGCAAGAGCTGAGAAATAACACTGAGGTTTGAGCAGTCAGCTGGCCCAAGTCATCATCCTAAATATTATGAGGAGATACAAGAGAAGTTTATGGAGCTTAGCATGATTAATTCTATGCCAAGAGAGCATGATTAATCTCAAGAGGTGCCACTGTACAGCTATAGTGTGAAAAATTCATCGTAAATGTTGAATATATAGGCTATAATATATCATTTAACTCCTTTTAATTAATGAGGTACTGCTCAATAAAGCACAGATATGATCTACACTAACTGATTTTCCGACCCAGTCGCCAGAAAAAATGTTGGCATTGTATGTTTCTGCAAACCACAGGATACGTTGAATGTCGATGTTTCTGAACCAAAAATATGTTTCATAAATACGTTTCATATCAGCCTCGTATCACGCTTGTAGAAACGCACAACATGGTTAATGTTGTGAAACGATCGGTTAGGTTTAGCATGGAAGAGACTGTGTTGAGGCTGGCTGGACTCACTCTTGTGGAAGGCGTCCTGGAAGGTGGATTACAGGAAGCGGGATCTCGGCTCGGAGGCGGCCAGCGGAGAAGTATTCAGCTTCTGCCGCTGGTCTGCTGGCGTGGGCTGATGGAAATTTTGGACGTGGTCGTCCTCATTCCGACCGAAAAGGTCGTCGTCCGATGGGGACGGTGAGACAAAGATGAGGCGAGCGGATGAGTGATGTTGCTCGTATATGGTTAAGTTAAATAGCTCCCTTTTCTGAGTGTGCTCAAGGCGCTATTGCGTGCTCTCGGTTCTGGCACTGAATATGAGAGCGGAATGGGAGGAGTGGGTTTGGCGGGTATTTATAGAAAATGCAGGAAGTGGCACGATTTAGGAGAGGCCTTGCTCCTGAAATTCTACTTTTTTTGCATTTTCAGCTGTCTGAACTCTACTGTCTGTCATGTTCACATAGATCTTTGTCATTATTATACCCCCGTGACAACGTAGTTAGGTATATAGCGCTCGTCGTGTCTGTTCTCCCGTCCGTCCGTCCGTCCGTCCTTCGTCCGTTTGCGTGTCACACTTTTGTTTCCTTTTGGGGGTTAGAAGTCCAGGGTACCCAAAATGTTTTAAATTTTGGCCGAAAACGGTGATTTTTTCTTTACTTCAATTTTTCTTTCTGGAGTTGAACTCAGAAACTATTTAACTTAGGAACTTCTAATTTGGTATGATGGTTGACAGTGTGGTCTAGTTGTGCCTTTTGGGGGTTAGAAGTCCATGGTGATCACATTTTTTTTTTAATATTTCCAAAAGGGCAAAACCTTTGGCCCTACTTTAGGAAGGGTCAATCAGTGAGCGGGGCTATGTGAGCCATGCTAACTTTTGCCTTGTATTGGTCACTCAATTTCTTTCGATTCCTCCTGCTGCCAAAAGAAGACGGAGTGCTATTTTGTCAATGCTCACTCTAAAACACTAAATTTAGACCATAGTCTAGCCTGTCAAACACCCCAAATTGTGTTTTTCCAGACTCCATCATAGCTGTTAATCGGAGATGTGTTTCTGACAGATGTGATTTAACACATTATCTCCCTCTTTTTTACCTCCTCTGCTTTCCAGCTCATCCTTCTATAGAGCCCTGCAATTGCAGTTGTCAAGCTGTTGCTCTTGGCTGTGTGCTATTTGCCTCTCCCCCTGATCCTAAAATAGATCTATTAACGCCGTAATAGCTGGCTGATCAAGGTCCTCTACAAAAGGAAACAAAGGGCAAAGTCTGTCCCCGTGTACATTAACTGGTTCAATTTAAACACTAGATTGAACCAGCAGAAGGCCAGCCATTTGTTCCAAGCTAATGTCTGTTCTCATCAAGATATTACATCTCTACCTACTGCCCATTTCCTAACTGCTTCCAATTTCAGAGACCAGTCTTATATCCGTGATTTGGTGAGCGTGCCTGTTTTTATTGCTCCAAGGGGTTGAAAGTACTTTTGAGTGATGATTTCTTTCTGAAAGTGCATTTCACAAAGCAATCTATTATAATAAGTCCCGCAGTTGCAATTTACCAAACGACTTGTTTCATACGGTTTCAGATTTAGCATATGCTCTTCGCTCTACGCTCATATGTCTGGGCGCCCTGCTGCAATCAGAGACGGAATGAGCTAAACTTGCATCGTCTGAGTGGGGCAGATGGCTGCTGGTTAATTTAGCATAAACCCTGGACCTGCACCACCTTTTTCCCTGCTCATAAACAGTCCACACAGAGGACCACAATGCTGATCAGTCATGCTGCCACCATGTTCCCTCCCAACGGCTTCGGCAATAGGTCTCAATTAGCTGAGAGACAACAAGAGATTTACAACAGAGCAAACGAAATAACTCAACTTAGCGCCCCAATCTGTGGCTTTATGGTAGAGTCAATGTAGAGGCGAGTGTGCCAGATATAGACTAGCTTACAGTCACCATGTTCTATGAGCTTTCAATGAGATTGGATTGTGCTTTATTAACTTTCCATCTGTGCTTGTCTGCAGTAAATAGTTTGCATTTCATTTTTTTTTCCATTTAGGGGTGTGTATCTCTCCCGCTCAGACGATGCAATATGTATGTAGATGCACAGTCCACGATCATATACAAAATATATATATATTATTCTGCAACTCACTGCAACTCAAAGCTGATTCATGTTTTTACTTTTTAAATAATGTAAGACTAAAGTGAATCAGTTTCCTAAAATTTAGTTTCAAAATACTGGTTTAGAAATGTAAACACAGGCACGGATACACTGGATACCTCTTTTAATCCATCTCTGAAGAGGAGGACTTCTTCAGTGTTGTTTACCTTGCGTCATTACTAGACGCTCAGAGCAACTGATGTAGTATAAAGAGCTGTCTGTGGGAAGGCTGGTTGAACAGGTCAAACAAACACAGGACTTTCACCCAGGAGACCGCTGTCATGTCCCATGTGAAACTAAATCAACGTTGACTTATTTAGTTGCGTAACTTAGACTTAACCTACTTAACTAATGGCAGTTACATAACAAACATATGGTAACGTAATTTTACGTAATGAACATACTCATTTTAACCCAAACCACGATCTTTTCATAAACCAAACCAAGTACTTCTGTTGCCTAAACCTAACCAACCTATGTTGGAATTTTATTTTGAAGAGAGACTGTATGCATGTAACGAGCGGAAACTGACACGCTAGAGGGGTATCCAGAGTGTCATAGTTTGAAGCGTATAGGGCCGCTAACCAAGTGTCGGTATTTGACAAGTTAGGAGTGAGAATGTGTATGATTTAAATTAGGTGAATTAATTTTGACACGTTGAGATATTTCAGATTCCTCAGAGCTGCAAATCACATTTTTTTGTGCTTTTTTGTGTTTAAGTATATATTGTGTTTAAGCCGATAAATCAAGCATAACTTAGCCAGTTGAGCTACTTTTAACGTTAGATGTTTTGTGACTACAGCCCCAGGTTTGCACAAAAAAAAAAGTCAGTTTAATAAGGCGCTGAGATGAGCAGATTCAAATTACATCAACTGAAATCCCTTTTGAATCTTTTTTGTTCCAGTAGTTTACCCATCGACTACTTTCTTTTCTACTTCTACTTTCTTGAGTTACTCCTGTGACTGTAAGATCAAATGAAGATAAAGGACATCAGATTGCATTTCTCTTTGCATGCTTCAGCTCCACAACCTGCTACTGTGCTTTTACACAATTCCAACTTAACCCAAATAAATGAGACTGCAGAGCACATTTTTCTTCTTCTGCATCCGCTCCTGAGTGGCGTTTCTTTTCTCGGCTAAGGGACAAGTTAACCAAAACAAACGAATCTCCAATGACTCTCCGGTAATGCCTCAGAAAGTCGGAGGTACAGGTGATGGAGGGGAAGCACTTCAGAGGCCCAAAGGCTTCCGGTGCTTCATCGCTCATGCAGTGCGGCGCCATGTGGGAAGAGCCGCAGGTGGCTGGCAGTGATGGATACCGGGGCGGCTGTATAATGTTTCACCCTTTCAAAAATTATTTGAGAAGCAAGCTGTCAAAGGGCCACTGCAGAGCTAGACCCTCGCCGCCTGCTGCAGAACTTTAATGTCAGCTCATGACTGCGTCTGGGGACGACCGTGCAAAATTGAAATCTCAGTCCTGGTGGCGGCACACTGACAGAGTGGTTATTGTGTAGCTTATCAGGAGGAAAGTGAAAGGGAGAGATTTGCCTCTCTCTCTGTGGCAAATATTGCCCTCCATCAAGAAAACAGCTGACATCAATATCCGAGAAGGAAGTTGTTAGAAAAAAGTTTTCACCTGCCGCTACCCTGAAAGAAGGAAATAACTACGCTTTCTGAATTCCAGCAGCTTTTTTCCTTGGTGTATCGGTTGAGAGCAAACCATCATTCATGGGGGGATTTGATTGAAGAGGATATGGAAATGTGATTTAATGAGTGCAGGGTGACATTTACATTCTCTTGGCCTTTTTGCTCTGAGGCTTATTTATGAAGGAGTTAACTCAATTGGGAGAGCGAGGCAATCAAGACGGCCATTTTTCATACCACAATAAGATTAGTACAACATGACAGCGATTACACAGGGCGCGCATTATTTGCAGCAACAGGGCGCCGACTCAATACATCCATTATTACAGTGAATAAGTTGTTTATGTACAATTTAAAAAATTAGACAACTTATTAAATTTTGTTGATCCCAAATAAATCATCAGAACAGCTCAAGGTCCCAGGTACTGTATACGCAGCCTGAGTTGTGTTGATTCCCTCAATTTTTTTGACATTTAATAATCCCATTTGAATAAATGTCTTTTAAGTCACTGTCTATCACCGAATGAGGTAACACAATGGTGATTGAGCCCATGGCCCACTGAGGAAAGCCCTTGCATTTGCAGTATTGGGTGTCTGTGGTGTCATTCCTGGGAAAAATCTATTTTCTTTGGACTAAGATATCTCTACTGGATGTTTTTCTAATTTGTACAGATATTCATGGTGACCAGAGGATGAATCTTAATGACTTTGGTGATACCCTGACTTTTCCTCTAGCGCCACCATGAGGTAGACATTTGTGTCTTTTTGTGAGATATCATACAACTATTTGATGGACAACCAGGAAATTTGATTCACACATTTATGTCCCCCTCAGGATGACTTTGATAGAGTAATCGTCTGACTTTCTAGCACCATCATCAGGTCAAAACTAATGGCATTACCATCAGCCTTAGCTGTACTTTATGTTTAGTGCTAATTAGCCCCTGTTAGCACTCTAACATGCTAAACTAAGATGGTGAACATGGTAAACATTATACCTGCCAGACATTAGCTTGTTAAATTGTCATTGTGAGCATGTTTCAATCCTGTCGCAGATTTAAACACGTGGTTAACGTTGTAAACTGAAACAAATCAACAACGCAACAAAACTACTTGGTTATGTTTAGGTATCAAAACTTACTTGGTGAGGTTTAATAAAACATGATATTTTGGCTTAAATAAATGCGTTTGTTACGTTATTTAAGTTACAGATGTAAATTAAAATTAGGATAACGACTTTTAGTTTCACACGAGACACAAACGGCGGTCTCCTGGGTGAAAGTCCCGTGTTTGTTTGACCCACAACTACCCCGAATTCCTCCCTACGAGGACTTCCGCGGACTATGATTAGAAACATATTATTGATATCGAAATGTAATTGACAATGCAGTTTCATTGTATGGGAATGTCATTTTTAGGGATCGATGCTGGCATGATAGCATGCTCTAGTGCTACCGTGGATGGTATAGGTAAAAGTTCTAAATATATGTGATTTTTTATTTTTATTTATCTTTGTTATTAAAGAAAAATATATGAAAACAGGACATTCATTTTCACATCAGGTTAAAAATTCTACCAGACACAACTCTACTACTATTTCAAATCCAAGAACTCTGACACTACTTGGACACAACTGATCAACTTGAGCTTGAGGTTGGATTGGACGTCCATCAGTCACCCCTAGCAAATTGCTAAAAATGTGTATTACAAAGTATGTATGTAAACATTTCTTTATCTGGAGAAGCAATTAGTGTCTCAAGTACTAGTTTTCAGATTCAGCTGCAAAAATGTATTTCCCTGGGATTTAAAAATGCATGAGATTATCATTCTCATTATTAGCATCTTATCAGCTATGGCAGTGCTCACCTACAGTAAGACTGAAATGTATCTGCGGGGAGGACATGTTTTTGCAGGAGGTCTGTCTCGTGTGATTGTGTGTAGTAGGAGAGTGATCATCATGTTATTGTATAATCCTGTGAGAATGTCAGATTTTAAAAAATGTGTTTTGTTTGATTCCAGGGCTGAAACGGAGCTACACCTGTGAAGTCTGCAGCGTCACACTGAACTCGGTGGCACAGTACCACGCACATCTGCAGGGCTCAAAGCACCAAAACAAGTGAGTGGATCACGCTACTGTTCACTGCAGGAACAGAGCTTATTTCCACTTTTAACCCTCTGAAACCCGACCGACTTTACTGTTTTTCAGAGCAGGCTTTTAGATCTATAGATATTTACAGACATGCCCACTTTATGATAATCACATGCAGGAAATGTGCTATTTTTGCCTATTCTAAAATGGTGTATTTGAATATTTCTGCATACTGGGGTCCCTAAACAGTCTTGAATTACATAAATTGGGTATCACTGTAAAGCTGAGACTCTTGTGGATCCAATGAGCCCAACTGTATTCATGTGTGATGATGTTAGTCCCCAATGGAGCCATTTCATTGTAGTGAGACCATTGTTTGAAACCTCACTGTATAAAATTACCTGTGGTGACCTCTAGGATAATCACAGCCTCATGACACTTTACAGCCACAAACTAGAGACCTAGAGCATTCAGAGGATGGATGGCTTTCCTAGCTAGATTGACAATAAGGTGGGTTTCTGAGCAGTTTACACAACACAAGTGCATGCCATCCAATCGCTGAAAAATGCAGAAATCTCCAAATGTCAAACGTTTTTGATCCCAAATCACAGCATGGCTTTTTCTATGGTGTGCCTCAAGGTCTTGGTGTCTTAATGTGGTATTTTGGAGGGATTATTGATCATTCTTATCAATTCTCCAGTGGTACAAATTTTTTTTTAAATTTAGCACCAAATCTGTGTAACAAATGGTGTCAACCCAAAAATTGCTGCAACAATTTATGAGACATAATAGAGCATGGGAATGGACATCATATATTTCTATCATAATGTTCTAAACCCTTATACATGTTTACAATTCATTCTAATTAATTAAGTGATTAATTAATTAATTCCTGTAGATTTCTGATTTATAACTAGAATAACTTGACACACAGTGCTGAGCTGCATCTCGAATTAATCTTCAGGTTCCCAGCTTTCAGATGATGTACACCACTTCTATGTAACATCTACTGTTGACCTGCTATCTCCCCTCTAAAGACCCCCTGTACCCTCCTACAAAAGACTAAAATTGATCTATGTGGGTCTCAGAGGGTTAACTATTAATGCTGCAGTGCTAAATGCTAAATGCTACACCCCATTTTGGCCCAAAAGATGTTGTTTTCTTTGCTTTGATCTCCACCCTTGAAATCCCCCGCTTCTTAAGGAGGCCTTTGCACTTCAGATACAGTGCATTACACATTGCATGTATAAATGATGAGAGTATAGTAGAGAGCTGCATTGCTGAGGAATTTCAGACCCCATTTTGCTGAGGGCATCCTGTGATTTTTTTTTTTTCCTTGTTTAAGTTCAGTCTACAATTTTAAGGAAAATACTCTAATTGAGCCTTTTCCTGCTTTTACACTGTAGCTAACTGCTGGTTGTGGCGCCTGCAGGAGCCGATCTCAAGCTGATTATCAACAAGCTCTTATACAGTATAGTAACAACAAACAGGCCGCCTGCTGGAACTCACTCTCCAGCAGACTTCTGTCAAGAAACCAGACATAAAACAGAAGCTCTTTTAAAAACAGCTGCACACAGCTAATTCCCCGTCAGTCACAACAGGTATCTTAAATGAAAACCAGGATGAAGCTTTTGAAAAGTCATGCACCATTAAGCAAATCTACAAGTTTTCCGAAACGAATGGGACTGGCACTAAAGTGAACACTGTTTTTAACCGTAGACTGTATATAAGAAGTGGACATAGTCACCGTGACGTCACCCATCAGTTTTGAACCCTCGAGTTTAGCATTTTGGCCGTCGTCATCTTGGTTTTTGGCCGTCGTCGTCTTGGTTTTTTGGAACCAGAAGTGACACAAGAGGGTGGAGCTAAGTACAACCGAACGCTGAATAAGTTGTTGAGGGAGTTCATGCTGGTCAGATTCAGATTCATTCTTTATTGTCCTCTGTAGAGGACATTAAGTTTTCACAGTCTGCACACAATCAGACACTCAGAGACAGCGTATAAGCAACAAAGAACATCTCAACAAGTCTGTTACAGTGTGTCCAGGCTGTTTAAGGCAGTAATGGCACAAAAGTCCTCTGAGTTGTCTGTATCTGAGGGGATGGCAGGGTTTGTATGCTATGGTCAGTGCTCTGCGAGTGGTGGCAGTGTCAATGAGGGCTGGCCAGTTGGGAGAGGGGAGGCCAATTATTTTCGAGGATATGTTGGTGATTTTCAGGAGCTTGTTTCTGTCGGTGAGGGTGAGAATAGTGAAATAGCCGGTGGCGCAGTGCAGGAGGATGGGTTCAATAATGCTATGGTACAGAAGGAGCAGGAGGTGGGGATTGACTGAGAAAGCCCTTAGTCTGAGGATGGCAGGGAGTCTTTGTTTGGCAGCGTTTATGGATGTCTCTGGTGTGTATTTTCTAGGATGATGCCGAGGTACTTAAAGCTCTCCACCATCTCCACTGGTCGGCCGTTGATGGAAGCGGGGCAGTGGGGGGTTGTGAGTTTTTCAGGGGTGTCAAAGATGAGCTCCTTCATCTTGGTGACACTAGGCTCGTCGGAGATGAACTGCGTCTCGCCTGGAAACTAGACGAGATCAGGCGGTGGCGGCAGCAGCAGGGGGTGGAGACAAAAAGCTGCGGTCAAGTCGGACAGTTTCCGGCCGTTTCCAACAGAATTAACAGGAAGTCACAGAAAAAGTTACATCCTGTTAGGTCCGATCTGTAGGCTACTTGTAGTTTTCAGACCACGTTGGGATTTATTTATAACTGTTTGTAATTATATGTGGAAATGTGCGTTCATCTGTCATTGGATTCTATCCTTTATTATTTTTATGTCCACCTTGCAAAGCACTTTGTAGTGAACACTCATTTTGATAAGCGCTATATAGATAACCTTCATTATTATAATAATTATTAGGGCCCGAGCACCGACAACGTCGGACCAGCGAAGGCCCTATTGAAACTGTAGGAATTATTTTTCTTTTTCTTCTCCCAAATGAATCGCCTTTTTGACGACCTTAGCATGCCCCAAAAATTGTTAGCTTATCAGACGCAGTGAAAAATTTGATATTTTAAGGGTCTCGAGCTTCGCCGTTGCAAAATTACTCGCTAGCGCCCCCTAGAAAAATGGAAAAATTGATATCTGCGCTCCGGTTTCACCTACATGTATGAAATTTGGCAGATAGATGTAACATGTGGAGACGTACAAAAAAGCCTATGGGACGTATGCCCAAAACTCAACAGGAGGTCGGCCATATTGAATTTAATGTGCGATTTTTGCCCATTTTTAGCGTTTTATAGGTCGTGTACTTTAACGAACTGCTCCTACAGATTTAATCAGATCGACTTGAAATTTGGTCAGGACCATCTTAAGACCTTAATGATGAAAAGTTATCAAAATGGTGAGTTTTCACTTAACGACCTGACCGTGGCGTGGCGGCCATTTTGAACCATTCGCCATGAAACAGGAAGTTGCTGTAACTCGACTGTACATAGTCCGATCTGCCCCAGATTTCTCAGGTATGATGAGGGTCCAGTCATGAGGACATGTACATGCAAAAATATACTCATAGCCCCGCCCCAAGACGTTAGCCACGCCCCCTTTCATAACTCTTGAA
>CAKAKR010026444.1:5881-43021 GCA_916700685.1 Adelosebastes latens | reverse complement strand
TCATCAGAGTTTCGGTTTCACCGTGCCCGGCCGCGTCGGTCGGCGTACCGCCAGCACCCCCGACACGCAAGGAGGGGCGAGGGCCCGTTCATCGCTGCTCGCAGCTTTAATTTTTATTAATATTAACCACACAAGATATTGTTTGTTGTTGTTGATATTGTTGTTTGTTAACAGATGAAACCTTCATTGCACAACATGAGACTAATATCCTACAATTAAGTGTTAAATATTACAAATACACAGAAAGTTTCTACAACACGTGGTGTTTGCTGTCAAAACTAAGAGCCAATCAGCTCTCTGATCAGGCGACAGCCATGCAGGCTTTTCCCATCACACCCTGGGTTTTGCGGTCGGTGGAGAGCAACTGCGGCTCTAAAAACTGCGGCCGCCTCGATCTTGTGAGGTTATCGTTCCCCACGTGTGCATGACGACAGAGCAAGTCGGGATCAAGTCGGACACAAATCGAACCGGCATTCATTGCGCGGCGATCGCCGGTGATCGATTCTGTGCAGGCCTGTCTCATCTCCAACGAGCCTGTTGAAGAGGAGGTGACTGTCTGTGCACCACTGGGCGAAATTGGCTGGCTGTGGCCGAATCCCTGTCTGTGAGGAGGGCGAGTATGGCTGTGTCATCAGAATATTTAAAAAAACTTGTGATGTGAATTGTGATGCAGCTACCAGCATCTGACATGATGTCAGGAGATTT
The DNA here is from genome assembly GCA_916700685.1 of Adelosebastes latens. Taxonomy (NCBI): domain Eukaryota; kingdom Metazoa; phylum Chordata; class Actinopteri; order Perciformes; family Sebastidae; genus Adelosebastes; species Adelosebastes latens. The sequence goes on along the minus strand of CAKAKR010026444.1, from coordinate 42,316 downwards.
CAGGATGAATGACGTCCTTCAAACTGGGAACATAAATTGGTTTTCAACTCAAACAACAGTTCCGTGCTTATTTATTCTTTTACTTTCTTGGAGTCTCCTTTGCACCAATTACTTGACCTAAAGCAGTTTCAGTAGAAACAAGAGGACTAACTGTGTGGGGTTGGGCTCTGGGCGGTAGGTGTGAATTGATGAGGCTTACACGGTGCATGTCCTGGAATTAATTCCGCCCGTTGCCCAGTTTCCGGCTGCACACATCCGCAGGGATGCTGGCATCAGGAGACGTGACTTGCCGTTTAACAGCCCCGTGCTTTAGTCACGGATGCCTGCGCCGCCTTGTTGGAGCCACTGGGTTTCCATGCAGATCCCATCATACTGTCCCACACACACACCCACCCCCCACCCTGAGCTCTCTCAGGGAATTCAGACCACACGCGACCCTCAAGTCCCCAACCAGCCTGATTTTCTCTGCATAGCCCACGGCGGTGCCTCGGGTCTATTTAGGTCATTTGTTTAATGCCAGTTTACACGTACAGAATGAAGGCTCATCTGCTTTACAGAACTCCAGAGAGGAGCAGAGGATAATATGTTATGTGTCTGGTGTTCTTTATCACTACAAGACTGAAAAATAGAATTACAAAAATTACAGTGTAAGTAAGCCTAAAAGAAAATTGTTGTGAAGTGGAAATTGGAAGTTATTGTGTTTGAAAACAACATCATGGTTTGAAAGAGTGTCATTTTGAAAACAGCAAATAGCATGATTTTTACCAGGCCACAATTTACAAGATTAACAGTGCTATAAGTCGATTGTAACACATTATGAGTATGTATATAATGCATTGGGCGACATGGGCCTCATAGAAAGTGTTACCCAATTATTCTAACATCTTTTAATATATATCTACTGTATATCAATATCTGCACTTATTGATATTTTTCCATTAGTGATATTACTATTTGCATGACTCACCAGGTCAGCTAAGGTTGGGATACATGTGTGTGTGTGTGTGTGTGTGTGTGTATGTGTGTGTGTGTGTGTGTGTGTGTGTGTGTGTGTGTGTGTGTGTGTGTGTGTGTGTGTACATGTGTGTGTGTGTGTGTGTGTGTGTGTGTGTCTGATTATGTCACATCGATATGTAGAGGGTTTCTGATGTACTACAAAACAGGAAACGAAGTCCACACGCCGCACGACTACACGGCTGTTGTTTGCCGAGATGAACTACGGGCAGGAAAGCGATGAGGAAATTCAATTTTGACTCAGGAGGGGAACAAATTACCCATTCATGACAGATGTACTAATGAGAAGTGTGATCGATACTCCTCTAACAAGCCAGCTACACGAGTACAACAACCCTGATGTTTAAACCCCTGATTTGCTGCTGGCATTCAAAGCAGGGAACTCTAACCTAATTGACTTTGCCTTAAGATTTACTTGTTTGATCTTGCGTTTTATGGCATATTTCTCTCCTCTCTTTTTCCCCCTTCTCACAGTTGTGTTTCATTCCTCAGTTTCCAAACCTGAAATAGAGAAAACCTAAAGTAGCTCCTCTCTTTTTTTGGCTCTGTTGGAGTGTCATAGTAAGCCTGTCTTGCTAAGACAAAAATAGCCCAGCGAGCGGCTTTGTGTGGTGCCTTGCCAGGGAGGAGAGGAGGAGCTGAGCGCTGAGTGCAGCAGAGAGGCTGGTCAGCGTTAACTAAGGGGAGAGGAGAAGGAAGCCATCTGACCTCTGGATGAGGGGAACAACTGGAGCTCTATCTAGTGGCCTCCGTTTCCCTTCATTGACCATAAAGTAAACACTTTACCGCTTAGCAATCAATCTGGAGATCTATGCTGGCCTTTTCAAGTGTTGACCTTTGCAGAGATTTGACCTTGAAGTACCTCAGCGGGATTTGTTTTCAGTCATTTTAATGACAAGTTCAGCATGAAAAGGACAATGTTATAGGCTTTGTGTATACGTCAGATTGAATGTTCACACATACACCGATCAGCCATAACATTATGACCACCTGACTAATGTTGAGTAGTTCCCCCTTTTGCCGCCAAAACAGCCCTGACCTGCAGATCCTTTAAGTCCTGTAAGTTGCGAGGTGGGGCCTCCACGGATCGGACTTGTTTGTCCAGCACATCCCACCGGAGATGAACCGGAGGGTCACTGGTTCAAGTTCCCGTACGGACCAAGTACAGAGTGTGGAAAGGAGAGATGTCAGTTCGCACCGACCCCCCAACCACTCGGAGCGCGTGTCCATGGGCAGCGTCCTCGCTCTGACATCTCTCCGTTTATGCATTTGTAGAGGTCCTGTTGGTTCATGGGTGTATTTCAGGCCTGTGTGTGTGTGTGTAATGTGTAAAAATAACAACAGATTTAATGCGACGTGACAGAACAATTTAATTTCCCCTCGGGGATCTCTTCTTCTTCTTCTTCTTCTTCTTCTTCTTCTTCTTCTTCTTCTTCTTCTTCTTCTTCTTCTTCGCATAATGCAATACATACAGTTTCAAATTCTTAGTATTCAACTTCACTGATGCCAGGATGTGAATGAAAGGTTGGGAAGGTGTACATCTATACTAGCTTACAGTTAGTTGAGGTAGTGTTTCTACTACTGCTACTCTCAGTTATATGCTCCCAATCCTTCATACTCCATACTTTGCACACTGCTGCAGTTGACAGCTGTATTCATATTTCAGGGATGGTTATTTTTTTTTAACCTGACACATAGTGATTTGCTTTTTGAGAGTTATTGGATATTTGTAAATTGTCACTGAGGTCACCAGAATGCAAATTCAACACTAAAGCAAAGCTTGTTCCCAAAACATTTGTATTAACAGTCTCCCTGCTTCATTATAATTCATTTTTTAGGTTTCACTTAAACTTTAATCAATTTCAATTATCTTTTTTTGCATTTATTTTCTTGTTTATGGTTTCACTTTAAAACTGAATACAAGACAAAACGCTTGTTAATGTGAGCGTTCCTGCAGTGCATTCAGACCCCGCTGCTATCGATAGGTCAACTCAAGCTGACAGTGTAATTATTGTGCCATCACCTCTTCCCAGGATGGCCATCCATCAAGGACCACTACATGTGTGTGTGTGTTCATCCTACATGTGTTCATCCTATTCTAATGGGCTGCAGAAACTGAGTAACCACATATGCCCTCACTGCATATCAAGCTTGTGAATCTGTGTGTCTTGGGTGATCCTATCACAAGTGGACAGCTCTAAGTCAGTCAGTCAGTCAATCCGTCAGTTCACACCTGGCATTAGGATGCATCTCCAGTGACCACTTGTGATCCGATCTCACGTCCCCGCTCCATATGCAAATAAACACGTACATCATTTCAGTTTGCAAAGACCAAGCTGGCAGGAGGCAGCCATGCACTTCCTGTGCCTAGTCTGTCAGAAATGTAAAAAAAGAAGATGAAGAAATCAAAACAATACAGACTGGGGCTATTCCTTGGCGTCACCCAAGATGTTTGGTACATATATCTCTAGAGGCATTTTGAAATTTTCAGACGTCGTGGACAAAGCCAGCTTGCGCAATTTGAGAACGCCGTTGATGCGTGAATGAGAATATACTTCCGCTTCCGCAGAGGACATCAGTAGGTGGTCCTTCAATGTGGCCCAGGACACATTTGTGTACACACTGCTAAAAGAACGTGGCCCTAACCACCTCCAAATGTGGTCTGAGCGACCGGATCTCAATGCATCTTGGGTGCATTCACACCTGTATTGTCTACTTGTGACTGGACCACCCAAGATGTAAATGCCAAGTGTGAACAGGGGCTCTTTTGCAGATCATTTGAAACGGCAGTTGAAAGGATAATTTCCAAAGCCCTGTGCAGTAGAACTATGTTGGTTGTAGTCAGTACCCGAACATAACTATTTAGTGTTCTTACCCTTCCAATCATCTGAGAGTACTGTTATGGAAAGGCAATGTGACAGCGAAATGTATTGTTTTCCTCACTGTTGAGTTGTTTTCATGACCTTTGGACACTTGAAAACTGTTAAAAACTTGACTGTATAACGTCAGATACACATCAGTGAAGATGAATCCTTCATTTTTCGAAAAACAGTTGCATTGACCCTGCCAGCAGAAAGCCTGATAAATAACTTATGTGAAGGATTTCTTACCATCCAGATTTGAAATTTCTAGTTGCTCTGGCATATTGTGACAGTGAACCACTCATTTGGAAAAAAATATTCAGGAAATGGTAAGTCATGGATAATTCATCTCCAGACATTGTGCTTCTATCTGACAACTATTAGCATCATGCTGCATCTCATCAATTCATGCAAAATCCTTTGATTAAAATCAAGGGTTGAAATATCATGATCACTTCATCCTGCTGTGATCTTCCAGCTCTCGCAATATCACACGTTAAAGAAAGACAACAACCATGCCAGTGTCTCTGAGAGGCTGGACTCAGGGTGTTTTCACAACTAACTGGTTTGGTTTGTTTAGAACAAACTCTGGTGTGTTTGCCTGGATATTACAGTTAGTTTGGGCTGCTGTGAAAACCGTCAATTGCACCCTGGTGCAGACCAAACAACCAGACCGAGACCCTCCGTCTCAACTGGTCTTGGTTTGTTTTGTTTCAACGTCAAACACATGACCAGGTTGAATCATTCAATTGTTTGGCGGGAATACATATAGAAGTTCTCAGAAGAAGCCGCAACAGTTCAAGGACGGTGCATCAATATATCTCCCAAACAGAGCCACTGTCCTCCAGCGCTGTTCTCTAATTGTTTTCTTGATTTTGATTTCCCCGTGCGGATCCTGATGATGCAGGATATCAAAGCCAAAACTGTCCAACCAGCGAGTTACTCATCAGTATGTACAACTTCATGTTTACCCATCTGGTTTGTTTGTAAAAAGTCAGTGTGAACAGGAACCGGACCAGAACTAAAATTCAACAATGCATCATTTTTTTCCCCTGGTCCAGACCAAATAAACCCAACTACAGGTGTGAAAGCACCCTAAGTATAATACGTAGCATAAGTACGGAAAACACGTAACAAGCGGCACAAAAAAAAACACGTCACTAACGTAACTAACAAAACAAAACACCGGTCTTATCTATCTGGTCATAAACCTAAAAAACTAAAAATGAACTGAAGTGAAAACTCAGAGATGACCAAAGTGATTACAGTTCATCCTGAGGGGAAACATGAATGTCTGTACAAAATTTCTAAACTTCTTCCAAACTTCTACTTCACGCAAAACCAAAAAATGTCAGTCTCATAGTGGTACTAGAGGAACAGTCAGAGAAACACCAAAAGTATGAGGCTTCATCAACTGGGGACCATGCATCTGTCTACCAAATTTCATTTCAATCCATCATTTGTTGAAACATTTCAGTAAAAACCAACTCATCTAGTAGATGTTGCCATATTTCACTGGCTAAGGGAAATGTTTGGCATGCTTGTGGCACTACAGGAAAGGGCATTTCCCAAAATCATGAGGGTTTATCATCTGGGCACCATGGATTTGTATCCCAGAATTCATGTCAATCCATCCAATAGTAGATGGATATTTCATTCTGGACCCAAGTGGTGGACAGACTGCATGGTGTCATTTGAACTAAATATGGTTGGGTGACTGGGGAGATGACATTATTATGTGTAAGGTGTACTGTACTGTACTTGACTCATACTGTGTCCTCAGCCACACCAGGAGAGCATACTGTAATATGTATTGTATTCAGCCAGCTGCGTGTACTGCCTAACAGGAGCAGCAGGATCTATTCTGTTTCTCCTGGTTGTTTGCTATGCTCAGCCCAGAGACATGAAACAGGATGGCATATTGTAATGCCACAGTCTGGATGCACGCCTACCGATCTCCCCCATAGTACCTTGTGTCTCTTCTCCGTGGCAGAACGAGTCCCTCTGCTCTCATCTGTCCACTATATACTGTAACACCCAGTGCTTGCATGTCACACATGCCCCTTTAAGAAACAGGCCTGTGGCAGCACACAGGCAGCCATATGGATTCTCCTCAATTCAGCTGCATGACATTTTCCTCACAATTGTTATTCTGCATTTGCTCATTCGCTGTTCCCAATTTACTGGCAGCTTCTTTGTGAATGGGTAAAAACACGGCTTATATACTCTACATGCTACGTATTATTTGTGGATACTCTTACTTTACATCGCACACTACAAATGTTGTGGGTTTTTTTTTAAGATTGACTTTAATATGTTGCAAAATTTGGCTGTTTTTAGGCAAAAAAGATATATGTATATAAAATCAAATGAAAGGAACTTAGCATTGTCCACTGAAATTACGTGGATCTATGTCATAATCTAAGGAGATAATATTTACAGAAAAGATAATCATATGGTTAAATTAAAGAATTAATAGTATTTGTTTTTTTTCAAATGCAGTTTGTGTTCAGTCCCGTCCAGTTTGGTATTGCTAAGACAATTTGGACTCATGATCTATTTATATATCGTATTTTTAAACCCCTAGCTATACGGTCCTGTCTGTGGGGTCACAATGTTTGGGGTTGGTTGACAGAGCGGCAGAACAATCCAAATCAATCAAATAGTCAAGGCTGGATGAACATCTACCTAACAAATACTAATATTAACAAATGCTACATGCTTGATAAAGATAACAATTACCACACAGATGCAGAGTAAGCAGACTGCAGACAGCAAACCCTTGGCCAAGCTTTTTTTTAACAATAAAAGCTAAAGACCCATCTCTATTCACTCCCTGCATGGCACATTGAGCACAACTGACCATGATTTCAAGATGAAATAATCTTTATCATCATGAGATTGATTTTCAACAAATGTTTTATTTAATACCAAAAATTAAGCCGAAGTATTGAAAGCATTTTATTCACTTTAGATGCAAAGCACCCGATGGAACTGGCTCTCCCTACAAATGCATATTAGTTCATAGCTTTGTCCTCGCTGATGATCAATACAAAAAAAGAGTGACTCAAATGCTAACAGATAAAGTTAGCGCTTCACTTCTAAAATTAAACATCATTCTTTGCATGGAAGAGGTTTTTCAAACAGAGTTGTTCATTTGTGTTTTTATAGCTGCAGTCAAACAATGAGAAGGTCTCTTCTGTCTGTCACACTCCACCTCGAGGCGATTTGTCATCCGGCTGATGTTGAACACATTGAAATGTCAAACTGATAAACAACAACATCCTGCTATCACAATCTAATATTTACTATTCTCAGATTTCAAAATATTAATGTCAGCCAGAGCTGTTAATGTAGTTTCACTGTCACAGCTTCATAATTATAAAAGTCTCAAGACTGCACGTTATTTTTTCAGTGATTTCCCACCCATTGCCTATAATTGGCAGCAACCCCGACAAGGGAGAATTCCTCTGGGTGCCATTGACAGGTCTATCCACAGTCTTCCTTTAGTGTTCTCTCAGGCGTGGTAGTCGATGCGAGAGGCTAGCCTGGGGAGCAATCAGCCCCTTGAGGCTCCATCCTGCCTGCCACAAATCACCATCACCGCCGGCATGATTCTTCCCTCCCATTCAACCTATTTCAAACAAGTAAAACATGCGCATACAAATGATCGCATCTTCAAAGCACGAAAGAACGCTCTCTAATAAGCCTTGACAGCTTCCCTCATTGCAATTCAGACAACATATTTACTCTGTCTGTTCAAAAGGAAACGATATTCAGCTGGTAGCATTTGTTATCTGTACAGTATGGATAGGGCTGGTGGAACTACAGTGTCTGCTGGGAAATTGACTGGTGCTTATTTAGACATGGAAACAAAATGGCCATTGGGACATCCGTGGGAAACATCAATCGGCAAATACACTGTGTCCCATTTGAAAGTACAGCTTCTCTTAAAATTTGCATTTCAAGATCAAATACATCATAACTGCAACAAGGCTGCCCCATGTCACAGAGAAATGTGGCTTTTCTTAAGCATTTTAGAGGACAAATTTAATTTATCCATTGTGTTTTTTTGTGAAATACTTGGTTAAGGTTAGGAATAGATTGTATTTATGGTTAACTAAAGGATGGCGTTAATTGCAGGTCTGTGACTGGAAGCAAACTCTAGTCTCTGGCATGAAAGTCAAACGAGCTGACTTTCTTAACTTTAACTTTAGTAAAACCCTACTCTGCTTCTTTTTTTGCATTATTTAATAAAAAGCATCACAGGGTAACCTGACGCACCAGGTGGTTCGTTACACAGAACCATCTGACAAGCCGTCACTGGAAACTGTTTGGAAAAGAGCAGGTTCTTTCAAAAAAAATACTTTGCAGGTGATTGGATGAACCACCTGTCAATCAAACTCCTACCGAAGCCGGTCGGGAGAAGAGAGAAAACATCTTCATTGAGAAAAGCCTTCATTGTCGTTCTTTGCTCTTCTTTCAATGAAGAAATACTCTCCAACTACGCTAACCTCTTCAGGAGCCGCCTTTGTTGTTTAGAAGTCGGCCTCTACGTGTCATCTCACACACTTAAACTACTCCCCTAGCTGCTAGTAGCTCCTCACAGGACGCCGATTGGTCCGGACACAAACGCATTACTTGAGGCTTGACGAGATGAATTTTCATGTTAATTTTGTGCTTCCGCGATGATCTCTTGATATCGTGAGAATCCAGCTGCCGTGTAAGGTAACCACAGGGTAAACATGTTTGTACTTACAGGACTGTTGGGTATGGAAGTTCTATTGAAGTTCTTTTATTTTTTTGCTTTAATACTTGCCTCTCACTGCCATGCCAAACCTCTTAATGTAGACAACTTCCCAGTAGTCGACTAAAGAATGACACCGTGCTGTTCCTGTGAGTTACTGAATGATGGTCTTCAGCTAACAACTTCATCCGACATAGAAAACGGAAAGAGAACCAAAGAAGCCTGGAGAGATAATTTTGTTGAAATGATCTCATCAGTGGGAAATGACTCGGAGCACCTGTGGTTTCTGATGGCGTGGATATTGAGCATGTACAGTGCACTGTGCGTGGAAGCAGATAACAGGCCGGGCTGAAGCAGGGAGAATTTTAAGTGCCCATATTTTTCCCAGCACTCATCGCTCATTTAATGGCTCCATGATTTACACAATGCACAGTGGGAGCTCTGCAAATGGCCGGGGCCATTTTTTACACCTTGCACCCATTAGCTGCTCACTGGTGGTATTTGTACAAACCACTTTATGTGTGCGAAGTAAGCAGCTCCCAGGCTGGACAATCATCACGGGTTGGGACAAAAGGACAATGGAAGCAACACCACAGAGACAGATTGTCATGCGTTTCAGGGACAAGTATCACGTAGTTACGTAAGGACACATATCATTAATTTACAACAATCACAAATAGCACAATAAAAACCGACCTGAGAGACACGAGGGAGATGGAACTTTAAAAAATCACCTTCATTAGGATTTTCACACATTGAGGTCTGAGAAGCAGCTTAATTGTCCTGGCTGTCTGTGCTATTATAACAATAGTTAAGGAGTCGTGTCCACCAAAGCGTGACATAGTTTATTAAAGAGGGTAGTGATGCCGTGGTGAGATTAGGTATATTCCCACCCACGGAGTCTAGACACTGATGGTGGTGGTAACGGGAGTAGCTGAAGATCCGATATAGGGATGTGGAGCAGGACTGAATATGATGAAGGCTGGAGTTGATGGAGGAGGAGGGTCGCATCGGTTCCTACTGAAAGGACAACTGACAGCAGCAGAGAGGAGAACAGTTTTAAAATTTGATAGCAACGATATGATTGGCTGACGTGGCAGAATTTGGTTGGTTATCTAAGATTGAAGACCTGTCGTCAGCCGATAGAGTAGGAGATGAGAGAGAGAAGGATTGTGATTGAGAGTGTAAAGAGAGTCTCCTTTGACTGAACTTACGCTAAGCTTCACTTAGTGTAAGCGTGACGTTTTATCACCGAAAATAGTATCGTACATTGTCTACTCAACGATTTCAAAAATATTTGTGCCTTACTACTGCATAGACAGCCTAGTTTTATGAAAGATCATCATTCCAGCGATGAAATACTTCTGATGATCGACCAATTTCTCATCTGTATAAATGTATCATTTCCTAACAAATCTCGTTTTTTTGGTTAACTATTCAAAAACAAAACTAGTTTTATGTGTAATGCGATATGTCTAGTATGAATTCTAATATCATTTTAATATTGTTTTGGTAACACTAACCTCTTTTACAGTACTGTTTATTGGGCAGTGATCCTCTAGAAAAGCACTACTGGGCCCATTTGACTCCCTCCCAGACCATCCTCACTCAAACATCGGATGCAGAAGAAGTAAATGTGTAGATGGCTGTTCTACTATGCATCTTCAAGGCAGCTAGATATAAAAGATTTTATTTTTTGCAAGAAGTTGAAGTCACTTTTTCTGCTGCAGAAAGCGGCTTCAGCATCCTCTGAGACGTCCCATTAACGTCCCCTTAACCCTTTTCCTTGAATTTACAAACCCAGCACCAAAGTACTCTGGAGGCTTGTTTTTCCTGCATGGTGGATTATTAGATGTAAATCTCTACAGCACTCCAGTATGGTACAATGAAATAGTTTCGGACAGGTGACTCGGTCCAAACAGACGACGCAGACAATCATAAGCTGCAACACAGCCGCAGCGAGCGAGGCTGTTTATCACGAAGAGGGAATTAACTTCAAAGGGATTTGAAAATGTCCATGTGGAATGTCGGCTGCAGGATGAATTATGCATGAAAAATGCTTCACTAGAGTAATGTGCTGACACAATTTGTCACACGCCACACGAATACATAAGCTGCGGAGTAGCGTCGTCGGAGCGGTTGATGCAGCGAGGCGGTGCGGATTCTCCGGGCCGTCGGAGGTCGTGCAGCTGTGTAACCTACACCGACCGCACGGTGAATTACTTATGAGACCCTTCTTCAGCTTAAGAGGAAGCTGGAAGCCTCGATATACAGAAGCTTGGAAAAATTTACTCTTCACTTTAAATCTGTGAGTGTGTGTTTGTGTGTGTGTGTGTGTAGCAGTAGGATTTGAAGGCTGGGCTTGACGCCAATCCAATCGTCTTTAAAGGAGCCGTCCTGCTGTCAAGTCAGGAGAGGAAGGCAAACAGCAGCAACAGTCAAAAGTCTGTTTTCTGAGTTCACAAACTGGATCTACACTTGCACCAAGACGGCCTTAAGAATGGACGTTCTCGTGAGATTTGGCACAAACGTCCACTTGGACTCAAGGATGAACTGAATAGATTTTGGTGCTCAAAGGTCACTGTGACCTCACAAAACACATTTTTGGCCATAACTCAAGAATTCATATGCTAATTATGACAAAGTCATACAAATGGTCAAACAATTTGATAAAAGAATTTGCTCAGTTGTAAAAACCTTTTAGCCGAGGTAACGGCCTATCTGTCTCCAGGGATCTCGGGAGAGTAACACATGCTTTTATCACCTCTTGGTTGGATTACTGTAATTCTTTGTATGTGGGTTTACAACAGTCGTCTCTTCACCGGCTGCAGTTACAGTACAAAATGCAGCTGCTCGCCTTCTGACTGGAAAAAGAAAACGTGATCACATATCACCAGCTCTGGCCTCCCTCCACTGGCTTCCTGTCCGTTTCCGGATTGATTTTAAGATTTTATTGCTTGTTTTTATGGTTTTAAATGCTAGATAAACACCTTATCTAGCAGAACTATCGCACCTTCATACTCCAGTCAGAGCACTGAGGTCGACCGACCAGATGCTCCTGGATGTCCCCAGAACTAGACTCAAAAACAGAGCCGACCGAGCCCCTAACCTCTGGAACAGTTCACCTCTTCATATTAAAACAGCTCAGACCATAGAATCATTTATTAATAATAATAATAATAATAATAATAATAATAATAAATTGGACTTATATAGCGCCTTTCAGAAACCCAAGGACGCTTTACTAAGGGGTCACACAAAATCATACTGATAAATAAAACAGTGGAAAAACTATAGCTAAGTAATTAAAAGAGTGATGTGTAGGAAGAGTCAGCTGAGATCATAGGCCTTGATGAACAGGTGGTGCTTTAGGTGTTTTTTGAAAGTGTCCAGGGCTGAAGCATTTCTGATCTCAGGAGGGAGAGTTTCCAGAGGACGGGGGCCGCGACGCTGAAGGCTCTGTTGCCGAATGTTCTCAGCCGGGTGTGGGGGGTGGAGAGCAGACCAGTGTCAGAGGATCGTAGTTTCCGGGATGGAGTGTAGGGGTGGAGAAGGTCGGTTAGGTACTGAGGGGCAAGGGCATGGAGGGATTTGTATGTGAGAAGGAGGAGTTTATAGTTGATGCGGGACTTGATTGGAAGCCAGTGAAGGTGGATGAGAGTAGGGGTGATGTGCTGCCAGGGCCTAGTGCAGGTGAGAACCCTGGCAGCTGAGTTCTGGACATACTGGAGCCTGTCCAGGGCTTTGCTGGGTACTCCAGACAGGACTCCATTACAGTAGTCCAGACGGGAGGTGATGAAGGCGTGAATGAGGGTTTCTGCCACGGAGTCGGAGAGTGATGGCCGGCGTCGGGAAATGTTTTTGAGGTGGTAGAAGGCGGATTTTGTGACGGATTTGATGTGTGAATGAAATGAGAGGGTGGAGTCCAGGATGACGCCTAGGTTGCAGACCTCGGAGGATGGGCAGATGGAGCTGCCATCCACGTCCAGGAGGAGATCTACAACCTTCCTGAGCAGTGCCTTAGGGGCCACAACCATGAGCTCTGTTTTGCTGCTGTTGAGTTTGAGAAAGTTTGATGACATCCATATTTTTATTTCATGCAGGCAGTTGAGTAGGGACTGGGGGGGAGGTGAGTGGATGCTCAAGACTCACCTCTTCTCGCTGGCGTTTGATTAAGTTTATTTTCTGTTGTGCTGCAACTCTTTTACTGCTGTTATGTGCACGTTACGGTTATTGTTTTTGCTCTGCTCTTATTGTTACCTGCTTTGTATTCATGTGTTCAGCACTTTGGTCAACTGCGGTTGTTTTTAAACGTGATATATAAAAAAAGTTTGACTTGACTTGACTTGACTTGACTTGAAATGTCTAACAGGATAAAATGATGAAGTGATGACATGTTGGACAGACATGGATCTAAACTGCAACCTGACCGGTTGGTGGAAACATACAACCGCGAGGCGGTAATTCTAGTTTCTCTCGTTTGAGTAATTAATCTATTCAAAGTGCTCATCAGTAAAGTGTGAGACGCCATGCTATGCTGGAGAAATATTTATATAATAACCATCCTTCCTCTGTAATCCAGAGGTGGTTAATGTGAAGAGTCAGAGCACACATTGCATGTCTCTCTGTACTGTGTCCCGTCAAGGCTCCAATGTAGATTTAAATACTGATAAGAATTTGGATCTCACTGACTGCTGAGTAATCAAACCTCCGACCTGCTGTTTACCAGGCCGCCTCACGTCTCACAGGTGGCTGTAATCCAGCTGCAGGCTGTGAGGTTGCTCACTGGTGTAATGAGGTGCTAAATTGGAGAGATTGAACTCTGCTCCTGAGACCTTCGCACTGAAACACACTATGTCTTAACTGGGGTTTGCCAGCTGCATCATATGAAATAAAATATGGTTTTATGTAAGAAGAATTCATGAAATGTACAGTAATGATGCCTTGAAGGGGAAAATACACTCTTTGAATAAGATCATTGTGCTGTCTGTTTCATTCGAGGGAATTATGAAAAGATGAGAATCCACCTAATCCTGAATGCGCTATAATTAAGGCAGGTTTTACGGCAATGCAAAGCATAACATTGAGGGTACATTTATAGATGTGAATGACACCAGAAGTGAAGAGCTCCTCAAATTAAAGCAGAATACAAAATGGAAGCAATCCACTACTGGTATTCTCACAATGTGCATTTTTTTTTGTTACGTAGCCTACGTTAGTTAAGTATCAAGGTAAATAAATGACCAAATAAGCTGACGGAGACACTGTAGAAATCTGTATCAGCTTTGTCAGGAGCCGAGCACTGTGCTCCTCAGCGCGTCAGCATTTTATCACTGAACTGACATTACAACACATAGTGTCTGCCTTTGGTATCCTGTGATAGTATCTGTGAAATATTTTATTCAACGGAATTAGGATGCCAAAAAAATATGGTTTCCTCTGTGGTAAAACAGCTGCCATAGCTTTATTTGTCAGAAACACACACACGTGTCAGTGGTGCGAAACCCAATAAATCTTCTTTTAGAAAACATATTTCAATTATATTTCATATCACAATTGGCAATGTCGTATACGACAGGAAAGTAATCTGATTACTATTTTTAGAATATCTCCGGGTGCCGCGATGTGGAGACTTACTGTAAATTGCAACCACTTCATCACCGTTGTAGCTCTCCGACGAAGGCTCCAGTGTGATCCTCTCCCTTTCAGAAAAAACAGGTTTTGTTTCATAAAACTAATAAATCCAACAATGAATGTGATTATTTATCCATTTATCTGTGTTGAAATGAGTTGTTGTTGCCATTAGCCGTTAGCTGAAGCCTACGGATGGCAAGATTTAGCTCATGATGCATTGGGTCAGGTCTGTTGATGAAACTGAGGCTGTGTTGCTGTGTGCGTACGGGTGCTGAGCTCAGAGGAAATAACACAGCATTCACCCCATCAACATCTGTGCTTATTTGGGCAGCAAGAGACATCCGATGAAAAGGAGACTCGTCGCTCGGCACAAATTACCATTACTTTGGGGAGGACACTTTGGAGAGGTGACCGCTACTGTGCACACGGGAACAACTGTTGATTTTGTGACTTTCTTTATTTTATTTTTACTTTTCCAAACTGGCATCAAGGCGTGGATACAGCACAGAAGAAGCCCTGCACTTATAATGGAAAGTGAAGATGAAGGAGAATCAGGAGCAGATGAAGAGATGGCTTATCAAGAGGGAATTTTTCCAGCTGATGATTTGTAAGTTGCTTACATTTATTTTCAGTATATTTGAAATAAAAATGAATATATATGTGGATAGTTTTTATTTTTGTACATTTGGTGGGCATTTGACAGAGGGAGTGTTTCATGATTTTATTCAAGGTATCAGATAATATTCCAAACACTTATCCATCCCAAAGTAATCCCAGTGGTAAGTGAAATGTCACAGTGTGCGAGATCTTAAGCCCCTTTCACACAGAGATTCCACAGTAAAGAAGATCCACCTTTACACTCGTTTTGCATTTTCACACAGTGCCAAACAAGTGCCGCCCCAGTGTGATTTTAGATAGCAGGCCGGTATCACAGGAGCAAAAGAGGAGTGGCGTGTAACACAACGGCGTCGGCGTCTAGTGTGCGTGTAGTCCCGCCGTGCCGGCTCGGCTCTGTGACGACCTTCGCTGGCGGCTCCGAGACGGAACCACTCCGTCCACCCATTCGTCCTCCATGCCTTTCATACAGAACAGCTAGTCAGAATAACGGCGCAACATTCCCGCCTCAAACGGGCTGTGTGAAAGGGGCTTTTAGTGTAGAGTACACTACACATTTCAGTGTGGGGGTTGGAGGATATCATGGGTGAGATGTGAAACACCAAAAAACTTAGTGGTCTGATATAGATGATGTGATATTTCAAACCTTCAGTATGTCTCAGGATTTTTCTTTGTTTTACAGTGATGATGAGCAACAGGCTGCTGAAGAGCCTGAAGAGCATCCTCCTCAGCAGTAGACCAGAAGGTCTGCAGAGAGAAGCAGGAGGAAGCCGTGACCCACAGGGCCTTCCTGCAGAAGCTCACAGCACCAGATGTGTGGAGTCACAGCTGGAGTGTGTTGTGGTCCTCTGGGTCAGGAACTGCTTTGAGGCATGGCACAGCTATGTTTTGTAGAAAAATGGATGGAAAAGGGACTTTTCTGTAAAAATAATGTAAATAGTGTGATGATGTGTGTTGTTTGGAATGTTTATCTTTTCCCCCTACTTCTCAAGACTTGGGAGAATATT
This sequence comes from Adelosebastes latens, assembly GCA_916700685.1. Lineage (NCBI taxonomy): Eukaryota > Metazoa > Chordata > Actinopteri > Perciformes > Sebastidae > Adelosebastes > Adelosebastes latens. Next base: position 26,438 of record CAKAKR010026444.1, on the reverse strand, counting down.
TTTCAAAAGCCCAAAACCTCGTTCCTTATTGTTCTCTGTGTGGTTTGAATAAATTTCTGAGATTCAATTTCCATTTTGTTTTTTCTCTTGTCTTTATGGTCATACAACTATTTATACATTCATGTGACATCACGAAATTCTGTTGTCTTCATCAGACCGTGACCTTCAGCACACACTGGGGTGGTTTGCAGCCGAGTGTGAAGCGATCGGGATGAGAGTCAATACCTCCAAGTCTGAGGCCACGGTTCTCTGCCGGAAACCGGTGGATTGCAACCTTCGGGTTGGGCGAGTTCAAGTGTCTCGGGGTCTTGTTCACTAGTGAGGGTAAAATGGAGCGGGAGATGGAATGGCGGTTTGGTCTGCAGTTGTGCGGGCACTGTGTTGGACCGTTGTGGCGAAGAAGGAGCTGAGCTGGAAGGCAAAGCTCTCAATTTACCAATCTATCTACGTTCCAACCCTCACCGACGGTCATGAGATGTGGTAGTGACCGAAAGAATGAGATCACGGATACAAGCTGCCGAAATGAGTTTCCTTCGTAGGGTGGCTGGGCTCAGCCTTAGAGATAGGGTGAGGAGCTGAGACATCCGGAGGGAGCTCGGAGTAGAGACGCTGCTCCTTCACCTCTAAAGGAGCCAGCTGAGGTGGTTCAGGCATCTGATGAGGATCCTCCCCGACGCCTCCCTTTGGAGGTTTTCCAGGCGCGTCTGACTGGTAAGAGGCCCCGGAGAAGACCCAGAACACTCTGGAGAGATTATATATCTGGTCTGGCCTGAGAATGCCTCAGGGTCCCCAAGGAAGAGCTGGAAAGCCCCAGATAAGCAGAAGAAAATGGATGGATGGATGGAGTGTTGAGGTTCTACATGAATTATAACAAAAGGAGACCAGGCGGATCAAAAATATGAGTTATTTCTCTGGGCTACGTCTGCAATTAAAGCAGTATGTTGTGCAGAATAAAGGCAATAAAATTAGATTGAAAGACATTTATTACGCTTTTTATGTCCCCGTGGTCGATGATACTGGAGTCGTATGAATGATTTGTACGTCTTTGATCTTCATACCTACATTTTTTTTTTTGCGACAATTTTCCAAATGCTTGATGTCTTTCTGAAATGTTTGGGTTAGAGAATGTAGTATAGCTAAAGAAGAAGGTTCAGTACAGTAAATCAAAGTATTTTGTTGTGTTTTAGGTTTATGTCTGATTGTATATTCTGCTGCGTTCTGCCACATTAAGCTCTCCAGTAAAATAAACATGACAGCTTGTTGTGTTGTAGCGGTTTTGTCCTGGCGGGATACACACAGCAGGATGTCCCTTTTTTACAGAGCAGACTGTGATTACTCTGCTTAGTTCACCTGAAGACAACATCCAATTCCCTCTGCACTGACAGAGGGAACTGCATTGATTATGCGCAGTAAAAAATAAAGCAACAAAAACAATGCTAACTGTCAATCTGTCATGTATCCGCCCCCGGTTACGCTGTCACCGTGTATCCCCGCTGGGGCACGCTGCAGGTTTCCTCTTGATTTATTTCCATCTGTGCTATTAAACCACTGGAGCACTGCTGATACTGTTTATTCTGCCTATGAGATAGACAGCCATTGGCTTGTCTTGACACAGTCCTCAGTGGGTTGAGTGATGGAGCCTGTGACTATATCCGTTCTGCTAGCTGTAGGAGAGATGAGGACGGCGATTGTGCGATGATAAACTGATTAGAGGAGGTCATCTGTTGGTCCAGGCTGCCGGACCAATGCATGAAAGGCTTCCACTCACCTATTCCATCACACGACAACAGGGATTGCATGGCGAACTTTTGATACCAGGCGCCAGAAGAGAAGAAGACGGTTTTGTTGAACACGTGGAACAAAACGTGGATTTGTTGCCCACCCATAGCCCGGTTCTGACCAAGGTTTCTACCCGCTGCACGAGTTTTTCTTTATCATTGTCGCATAACAATGCATACTCATGGGGGATCTCTTGTTGGGTCTCTAAATTACAGAGTACAGTTTAGTACTGCTCTATAATGAAAGTGTCTCGAGATAACTTCTGTTATGATTTCACGCTATATAAAAAATAATTGAATTGAAATTGAAAACCCTCATGAAGCACACAGGAAAAGGGGATTTTTGAATCTAGTGACTATAGCGGATAAAACCTGCCGCTGTACTCTACTTCTCTACCTTGTTGATTACGCAATTAGCATATTGCTGATACGTATAATTGTAATTAGTATTATGATTTTTCAATCCACTGCAATAGCTTCAGGTATTTTCTCCGGAGAATTATGGATCACTGCCAAAACCAATCACCTCTAATTGTCACTTTAGTTTTTTTTCTCTCTCTCTCTTATAATTGAGTCTTGAAACTAGCGGGGAAACTTTTTTTTCCCCCCTTTGGGGTTATTTAATTTTATGTTCCATTAAACAATACAATTTGCTGTGCAGTTATGCAGACACTCCCTTGCAGCAGTTTGTCTGTACTGCAGGATAGATCTATACCTTCTAAAGATCCAAATGTCCAAATGTTCTGCAAGTGTCCCGTGAGTGTTACCTCAGAGGTGCACCAGAAAGGGACTAACATGCAGACACTGGCTAAAATGCATCGCAGACTGAACGTGAAAACATCAATCATTGATCTGATTGCTGCAATCATGAAGGAAATCTGACGGAGCAGAAACGAGCAGTCTGACGATCAAACAGGCTGTAAACAGTAAAGACAGATTATCTGTAGGTCAAAGGTGAATCAGACTGATGTGGTGGATCCTCTGACTGCTCATCTTTCAGTGATCTCAGCAGTTGATGTAGTGATGATGATGAAGTGTGACCACAACCAGCACCACCATCATTTTGGGGAAAATAGTGCAAATCTATGACATATTTGTGACTTAGGGTGTTTTCACATCTAGTCCTTTTTAAACGAACCAAACTCAGTCCTCTTAAAGTGGACCAACAGAAAAGGGACTCGGTTCTGTTTCTGGTCCACTTCAGCTCTGATGGGCCCTAACCCCCCTAACCCTGACTAGGGCAACTGTAGAGGGCTAAAATACAACGGCAAAAGGCAAAGCAAACCTGGAGCGCTTTGTGTTCACAGTGCACTGATTAAGCAAACCGCAATGAAGACTTGAATCGAACCGAACTCAGACCACCTCCCGAGGACGTCTGAGTTCTTTTGGAGTGCAAAAAATACTGACTAATCGCTAATCGAGTTCGTTTGGAGGGCTGAAAGGGACCAAGTGTGAAAACACCCTCATAGGACATGACATTTTTACAGATGTATCTCTGAATATGAGACTTGCAGTGATAAACCTGACCATGTCCTCTCTCTGTCTGTCTTCCTCCAACAGTCTGAAGAATCAGATCTGTGTCCAGTGAGCGTGGGCCGAAGATAAAAACCAACTATTGGATTGATGTCAGACAAGCTGTGGTCAGCTTGCCCTGCTTTTTCTGCCTCTGCCCCGCTTCTGCTCTCCTCCACATCATTTTGATTTCTCTCTCTCTCTCTCTCTCTCTCTCTCTCTCTCTCTCTCTCTCTCATCTGTCTTTCACTCTGTCTCTTTCAGTCGCCCTGACGAGGAGGAAAATAAAGAGATTTTTTTTTTCTAACACTCCAGCAGCTCTCTCACCTGTCGGCATACAGAACAGTTTAAACTGTTGCTCTGCTCTTAAAACATTGACCTTTGACATTCCACTGCAGCTGTGTTTTTTTCATCCACTGACAGTCTGGATCTGATACACAGCAGCCTTTCTAAAACTGCATGGACTAAATTAGGCTTTATTTTCCAGAGGATGCTAAGAACTGTAAGTGGAATTTTGACTTGAGAATTTAAGGGGTTGATTTGAACTCTTTGTTTGCTTTTACTTGAATGAAACAGAGTATATTTATGTTGAAATTAAAAGGTAAAGATATACATTATTTAGCACTGTGGGCTTCAACTATGAGTCAGTCATTCAGCCCTCAGATTCGGTACGGTACACACAGTGCAACTCAACTAGAACTCTTTTATTTGCACACATGCTTGCAGCGGAGCTAAATTCCCTTGTGTCTTAAAGGGGTTGATGGCAATAATGACACCGGCCGGACTTTTACTACATGTTGTAATGGTATTATCTTCTACGGGCTTGACTTCTGTCTGTGGCTCTGGTAGAATTAATACGATGTGTCTGCATCTACACAGGAACAGAAGATCATTTTTAAAGCTTTTATTATTATATTATTAGATTTATTGTTATTAACATTCTTATATCAGCAATAATAGCATTGCAATCACCAAGTTATTGCTGAGTATTAGGGTCAGGCATAAGAGGGGAAAATGAGAGGAGGAAGATTTTTTTAATTATTTTGCATTTTGAGAATTTTGAAAATTTCAGTATATACTTTAACACCAGTAGTTTGATTTATTCTCAAAAGTTTGATGGTTATTCTCATGTCGTCTTTATTCTAGAAATGGTATTTTGTCTTTATTCTCAATGTTTAGACTTTATTCTCAAAGTGCAAAAAAAAAAAGGAAAACTTCACTAATAATGAAAGTTCGACTTTATTCTCAAAATGCAAAATAATAAAATAAAAAAATCCTCCTCCTCTTTTTTTCCCCGTTATGTCTGTCACTAATTATCTTCCATAATTGTTGAGATCTGGCGAGGCAAGAAACACGAGCAGTGCTCACCTTTGACTTCACCCCCAAGTAAAGCGGTTTAGATAATTTGGCTAAATTCAGGGATGCAAGCTACTTGCTTTTCGGCAAATTATGCTTTTTTTCACGTCAGTTTGAGTGACTTTTGTGCAATAAATGTCATGACTGATGTCTGCCAGGTAAGCAGGTAGCCCGTCCAATCATCAATGTAATGATTGGACAGTTTATTACAGTCCTGCGACACCCACAGATACCAGATTTTCTTTCTTTTTTTTCTGTCAGAGCATTTGATTTATTGATTGCTGTCAGGATATGAAGAGTATTTCAACTAATATAACAGAAGATGTTTGTAAAATCTTTACCAACCCTACCTACAAAAGTTCTGATCAGTCAGGTTTACAATCAGGCAGGCAAACTCATTAAAATATGCAGTCATTAAGATCAGTGTATATAATGGAATAGCAGCATTAGAATGTCCCAGAGGAACCAAATTTGGGCTTTTATGGACACATTTTTTTCTCTGGGGGTCCATACCCCGGACCCTCCTAGCTGGCTACTTTTTCCCCACTGGCTGGCTACTCCAGATACTTGTGGACTTCCCTATTTATATAAACATATAGCGCAGGCCTTCGTCGTATGGTTACATGATATTATGATGTCACATTCGGGTAGCTCTCTCTTTTTTCACCATACATGTGTTTGCATCCCAAAACCGCCGGCTTGTTTACAACCTCACTGATCGACTGACCGCTCGTGTTTCTTGCCCGACGGCACCGCGCTCCCAGATCTGAGAGTGAGGACATTTTTTACCAACAGAAATTATGTCCAATGCTTAAACCAAACAAAAATTTGATTCCTCCAGATTTAAACAGATATGAGAATACATGATCTCTTGTACAAATTCAGATTTTTTTTCTTTTGCTGTGTAATGCAGCTTATACAGTCTACTGTCTGCAGCCAGTGGCTTAGACGTATATAGAGGCTTAGGAATATTCCGTCTGGTTAAGATGCTTTCATTTCAGTATGGTCTTCATCTCAGGGAGGTGTAACTGGTTGCTTTAGTGAAATTTAACACTGCTGTTGAGTCAAATGTACTGAGTCCATTCCACTGCAGAGTCCTGTAGAACGTGTTGGTAGATAAGATAACATGGACCGAACCATAACGGTGTATGGTATCACAGAAAGAATAACAGAATCTTATTCAAAGCTTATGTAGCATTCTTCTTTCTTACATGTCATTGTTAAGAAATTAAAGATGTTGACTTTAAAGCCAGTGTTGTATAAATGAGAACTATGAGGTAAATTATAAATGAATAATATATTACTGTCGTGGATCAGATTATCACTTTGTAATTGCTATCTGTTTACAGTCTAAGTGATTTCTTCTACTGTTCTTTTCAGTGTCAACTGCAGAACTGTGTTTGGTCAAAATGTAGCTTTAACCCATGTTGTTAAAGCGCTTTATTTTGCAGAGCGAACCTCGACGTTTATTGACAGCTGAAATCACTTGAACTCCGAGCGGAATATTTGTACTGTAGAGAAAGAGAAAGAAATCATCGCAACACATCATGGACTGAAAAACTGTTGCTGGCTGATGTCAGAGAGCCGCCAGCCGATGGGAGAGACGCCACCGCCGACAACATTAACAAAAAATTTATAGAAATGTGTTTTTTTAATATTGCAAATAAGAAGTGCACGTATGACCTGTCATTGCAAGTCAAAAAAAAAAAAAAGAAACTCCACTGAAATGCTTTGCTCATTCTGAGCTGATAACATTTGGATCAGTCGTTTCTCCTCCATCACAGGAAGTCCACCTCTCATACTCCCTCTAGTCCCCCTTGTGCTCTGGGTTATGTGCTCTACTGTGTCTGAGAAAAGAATAAAAGACACTTGCAAATACACAAACTCTGCTTTGTATCATGTTGCTTTCATTTCTTGTTGTTTACAGTAATTATAGTAGTGTCTATGTCTGTATAGTAAGTTATTATAATCACTGTAATTCATGTTTTTAACATGTTACACAAAATTACGACACATACCACCACCAAGGCAGCACAGTTCTCTTAATGTGTTGTTTGTATGTAATAACATATAATCTTTTACAATGTTAATAAATAAATTTAGTTAGTTAATTAGTTGTTTTGTTATTGTATCATTTTCCAGCCCTAATTGGACTTATGGTACGCGTCCAAGTGACCACTTATGGTACACACCTCATTTGCATATGAGATTTATGCAAATCAGTAGCGTCCAGCTCGACTCGCCGCCTCTGGAAAATCATGAAAAACGTTTAAACTAACCGTTGACAATCTAAAAATGAAGATGACTGATTACATGGCTTATTTCTTGCCTCAAATGTTTTCAGAACTATTTTCATAATATAAGAGAAACAAAGTTTTCAAACAAGGCGCCACGTTGGCTTGGTTTAAGAGATCATTCGTCCAATCAGGTGCCTAGTGGCACGCCCATCAAGCGTCCAATGCTGGGAAGCGGCGCGACCCCCTTGCGTCAAAAAACGTTCCTTGTGGACACGTACCATTAGGCGAAGGACATATGCTGCATCTTTTAACGGCTGGAAAATGTGAGGCACGTCGGTATGGCGCTTTGGGCCAACTTTCAAGGGCGCGGAGGCAGGTTGCGCCTGACGTTACTAAGCGACCATAATTAAACATTGATATTAAAATATTGCCTGCGGGACCGATGGTGAAGCTCTGGGTGTTCCTTGATGAGAGGGGAGAGCTGATGTGTACGCATGTGTCTGTGTCTGTAAAGTGATTATTTACACTCTTTTATATGATACACTTTTTAGGTCCTGGTCGTTCTTAACTATATCTTTTAAACGAATAAAAGTTTTTAGTCATCGGACGCTTGAATTTTAAGTTATCAGAGTGACGACCTGAGTGAAACCACACAACCGTGAGAGAGACAAAACCAGCATTCCTGCGCAATGCTATGTGACGCGCTTTGAAGTGAATATATAATAAATAAAATTAACGGGGATTTGAACAATCATTAGAATTCATTAACGTACAAAACGTACAATTAATATGCTCTCTCAAAGCCACCAGACTCCATTGTCAGAAACATTCATTTTACCTCGCTGATCGTTGTAAAACACACTTCATTCAAACTCGACAGATACAACTGTTCGTCTTCCTCTGTTCCAACAATCACCGACTCTGCTTTGAGTGAAATGTTCACTCTTTACTTACTTCGAACATCAAACGTGACACACCACAAAAAGAAACAGAAAGTCGTACTCATGTTTGATGGAATAAGTAGATTTTCCAGTGAAATGTTCCAGCAGGGTTGGGCTCTGAGTGTCCTGACCCATGAAGATAGATTATTCTAATTAAGCTATGCAGACAACAGCGGCCCATCAGGAAGCAAGACTCATTAATTCACTCTTTTAACATTTGAATAATAGAATGGAAATGGGAAGAGGTGCCAAATTGGTTTCTGCATGAGGAGGCGTGTAGGGAAAGAGAGCCTCAGTGTTACTGAGGTATCTGTTCTGACCTCTAAGGGGTCTTTAAAATTCTCTTTACACACCGAGGGATCAGACCGCATTCATCAATTTGTCAATGACACCTTTTTAAGTAGAGCCATCAATCAAAATGTGAACAGATCATAAGCCTCCAGGGTTAGTCTGGGACGGTATATATTTAATGATTCATTTCAGGAAACTTTTTTCCTTTTTAGCTTTTTTGGAATAAAACCCCTTTAAATTGGAAGAGTTGAGGACAGAGCTTTGTTGTGTCGTTACGTTTTAATCCCGTTTCCCACCGTAGCCTCCTGACGGCCCAGATGATACCTCATACGTAGGTATCCGTTTGATCTGGAGAAGAATCAGATCATCTCTAATGTCGTACCTGAGCGTGATAAGAGCGATGAAGAGGAGTTGCAGCTCGCAGCCTGGAAAACATCTGAGCTGGGGGGAAATTTGTGGGGGTTGGTGCAGTTCTGTCCCCGCCTTTGAGAGAAGAGGAGCTGGTTATTTTGAGCTAAGGTGAGAATGGGATCTTTTGTCCTTTAAACCCTCACATGTGTGAACGCTCCCAGCTGGTTTGAGCAATGAGAGAGAACACATGAACACATAAAAAGAGGCCTGGATCTGGGACAGAACCCAACTAATCTGGTGCAAGTCCCCCATGTATTCCTAGTATGCATAGAAAATAGGTGTAACTGCTCTTTTCCAGGACAGAGAATTAGGGAGAGATTTAAGCAGTTTTGCTAAAACATTGTGTGTCAGTGGCAGAGATTACAATCCAGGGAAAATGGGCACTCTCATATTATATATATCTTCAGTATATGCTAAGATATATGTAGTGTGCTGAAACATTATTTAGGTTATGTTAGGGGCCACATTAAAATCAAATTAACAGCATAGAAAACAAAGTGAAGAGGTGTAAAGATGAGTTTCCATCTTTTGTGAGTCATTTTTCTGAGAAAAAAATCACACAGTTGTGCAGAGCCTCTTTTTATGATCCTGTGTCTGATATAATAATACTTATTAAATCCTGTGTCAATATGTGTTTCTTGTGATGAGAGAAGCTTTACCTGTTTACAATGCATTCATCTCTAATATGATTATACATCCAGTGGTATATTTTGAGCAATGCTTAAAGTGGAAAAAAAATAAGTGCCAGTACTCTCTTATTCACATGTTGGTGTATCAGCCACTATCAACAGTCTCTTGCAACTTATCCCTGTTTATTCATTATTTCTTTAAACTGCGTCAGTCATAATTAACTGTGGGTTTTATTGCTATTATTATAATACTTGAGCTATGCATCTTCTATAATAGGCCTATAATACTCTAATAATAATCCAACTGGAGCATTATAGGGTTAAGGGGGTGTTAATGTTATCGCTGCTACTAGCTGTAGTTTCTCACTGGAATATGTTAGCTGACTAGAGCTCAGGGATGTTTAAAAAAGAGTTGCATACAAGTTCACCTATAAACAGTTTAACTGGTTTCCAGAAAGTTGCTTTATTTCTAAATACTGAAAATGTCCATATCTAAGCTATGGTGAAATTGTAGAGATGGGTTTTATACCGTCGTGCTGCACACTAATCCCTCATTGTTTGTAAACCCGTCTATTCAATTACAGTATTGTCAAGCATCTTTTTTGAGATGGAAACTTATTGTCCATGTCAAAATAAAAAAACTATCAACTGTCCAATCACGAGGCTTCGTGCCGCTGAGGTCCGTTAGTCGGCTGAAGGTACACTAGTTTTTAGTTTTTAGCGTCTCCCTTTCAGAACATAACACTCCCTTGCACCTCCTCATACATTAAATGAAAAAAAAATTATGAAAAATGATAATATGTCACTTTATTTCTTTGTTTGATTTGTTTTTATTTGGGCATTTTAATTTTTTCCACAGTTAGAACCATGTATATACAGTATATATACATTATTATACATATATATAGTATATGTGTAATACCTGCAGTCACTGTATACTGTGTGCAACACGCAAAGTAAAGCATATATCTGCACACAAGCATCAGTGTTTCTCTAACAGTAATAAAAACAATTCAATTTGTCTCACTGAACTCCAGATTGAGACAGTAGTATCATGATAATGGAGTCGTTTATAGCTCTGTGCGCTGATTGGCAGATTCCTAACTCTGGCCTTAATTCAGCCGTCTCTGGATGAAGAATATTTAGAGCGTATTGCATCACGCCACTAATGCCTCTTCTTGGAGGAAATTAAATTCTCTCTCTGCATACAAAGTGGGTGAAAGTTATCAGAGAAAGTAATGAACATGAATCAATTTTTAATGGCACATTAATAAAATATTTTTGCCTCATAATTTCCTGAGGCTGAAACGCAGCCTCCTTAAACTTCCCTGAAGCTGACTGTGAGCTCTGCTCTCATTACCAGAACCAGTACGCTGCATGGCTCTCCACAGCTCACACACAAGCACATACACACAAGTATGAAGACATATTTAATTCAGCTTATCAAAGATAACACACAAGAAAAAGCATGTAGCGTAAAATAAATTTCTTGTTTAATCACCAGCTGCTTGCAGCATTATTACCTGCACCGCTACAGGTTCAAGGACCAGTTTGCAGCATTTAGGGGGGATCTATTTGTCAGAATATATAATATTAATAAGTATGTTTTTCTTTAGTGTATAATCACCTGAGAATAAAAATTGTTTTGCTTCTGTTGAGCCCGTCATATGTACATATAGGGAGCGGGTCCTCTTCACGGGCCGCCATGTTTCTACAGTAGCCCAGAACGGACAAACCAAACACTGGCTCTAGAGAGGGATGGTCACGTTCACGTCGGCCACCGTAGTTCTCCTACACGCTTGGCACACGGGAGAAGTTTCAGTTGTTTACAGTCTGCAGTTTCAACGCTAGACACCACCAGATCCTACACACTGCACCAACTGGGCTTTACAAGTGGTGCTGCTGGCTCCTTTTAAAATCAATTATTTCTGTTTACCTATGATTCTGGAAGTACTGGAAAGAGATCACTGTCTGTGTGGTTGTTTTTGCTTTTTATTTCTTCACTTTACGTCCCTGTCCCACTTTTTTTTTTAAGTTTTTGAATCACCGTCTCCACGCAAATGCCCCTATGTTGCAAAAAGGTAAAAAAAAGACGTGAACTGAAGCGTTTCTTTGCGCTTCAAGTCTAAACGTGAAGTTGATGCCCAATAAAAAAGCACTGAATTATATATTTATCCACATTTTGCAACCGGCGGAGCAGAGTGTGGATCTTTATCCAATCATAATCAACCATTGTGTAGCATAATTTAAATCAAAGTGATCTGACATGCAGCCCGCTACAGTTTCATAATGAACCCAAAATATTTTTATACTTCTCAACTGGTGGGCCGGCCCTCGCCAGTGCGCCGTGACCAGCTCTGTCAGCTTGGAAAGGCCCAACCGTGAGTTTTACAGTACCCCTCGCCCAGACCTTGCCGCCGCACGGGGCCGTTGAGTTCTCGCTGCACTGCGCGCCCTCTCTCCCTGTGGGGAGGGACGGTGTTCCCGGGGAAACTGTCAACCGGGACGAACTGTCCTCAGTGCGAGGGGTCTGCGGCGATGTCGGCACCAACCAGTTTTTGCTGTGTGACTTTTTGCCATCAACATTCATAGAGCACAACGTTCTTCATAGATCTAGCCTCGTAATTTTGCTCTCAAAGTCCTCGGGATTGATGCATTTAACTTTAAACTGTTCAAAATGTTCCTCTGGGAGAGCATGACCCAGGACCCCACTAGAGGGCCTGAGGTCCACCCACCACAGTCTTTCAAAATATTGTGGGGAAACACTGTATTAGCCTACGTCATCCAAAACTGGCCCCCCCACTTCAAAACTCTATTCGGCGCCGCTGCACAAGGTTCAGTTGTACACATGAAGTTCTGTTCGAAAGCTCCAGAACATCTACTAAAAAAACTTGTGGTGAGATTGTTTTGTCTTTCTGAGTAAGTATAACACATACAGATATACAGCAGATGTGGGGCTGCAACTATTCCTGCAGTTTGGGATGCTGAACATGTCCATCCCGTGTTCATCCCAATGGAACTGTTCTCAAAAGTTCTCCGCATCACAAGTGGAGCCTGTCTGACAGATTTCTTTGGTATGTGAGAATGAAAGCTCAATCCTCCACACTGAATTCTTCCATTTGAAGCTGCCAGTGTGGGTCTTTTTCACAAGCAGACAGTTTGACACAGATGTAAATAATAAAATGAATGATGGCTGGATTCCATTTAGCTGTGTCAGCTTCAGGGCCCTGGTTTCTCTCACAAGTCACGTCTCAGTCACGGCACACTGGGACACTTATAGAACAGATGTAATTAGTAACACCTGTGCCTTTCCTATTATGACATGTCATCATCTGCTGTTACAGTTTCTTTCAGCTTAATGATACACAAAGTGGGCATTATGATAGGACTGTACAGTGTGTTTAGTGAACCCCTGCTAAACCAACACGTACCTAAAGGACAGAACATATGACCATCAGCGACGGGCACACGTTGTGAAACTGTCGCAATTTTTAAACACGTGGTTAACGTTGTGAACAGAAACAAAACTGCTTGGTTAGGTTTAGGAAAAGATTGTGGTTTGGGTTAAAATAATAATGTTTATTACTTAACCTAGGTCATAGGTATAGGCGTGAAGTAAGTATGTTATGCAAGTTAACTTACGTACGCATGTTAAAATAAGTCAACATTTCACACAGGACACGAACAGCGGTCTACTGGGTTAAAGCCCTGTTTTTTTTTTTTAACCCGTCCATCCATCCCGACCTCCTCCCTAGGTGGACTTTGTCACTTTTTATGCTACATCACCTGACTTCCTCCTTTGCTTCTGTCATAATTACTACAACCACTAGAGGTCGCCGCCTATAACTACAAACGTAAATATGGGTCGTAATGATCTGCTTGCACAGACGACCTTTATGGGGAGGATGGTCTGGCTAAACCAATGAAAATTCTTTTTTTTAAATGTTTTTTATATCATTAATTTAATTTATGTTTGTTTCTTTAATACATTTTTTACAGTTATGTCTATTCAGTGTCAGTTGTTCCACCGTATTTTTGTATGACTATGATTACACATGTAACACACAGCTTCCCTGATCTGTGTTACTAAAAGATAATTCAACATTGATATTTTTAAGTTACTTTTTTATGGCCATATTATGCCTTTATTGCACAGCAACAGAGTTGACAGGAAATGAGGACAGATAGAGAACAACATGCAACAATCGTCCCTGACCAGTCGTGTAGGGAGACGGTGCCGTTAATGCTTGGTGACTTGAACCCCGAATGCCTTTATGGGCTGAGCATGCGGTCACGACCACAAACACTTCTGGTTGTGGTTGTTTTTTTATCCCTGTAAACCCATGTTGACAATCTGTGATTTTCTCATGACAGTGACAATAATGACATGAAAGCATTCTGCAAATAATGTACCATTTATTGTGATGGTTCCTACTATATAGATGCCAATATTCTGCTATAATGTGTACTAGACAAGAGACCACTTCAGTCCATTTCCTATGACTCACATTTTGCTGGTGAAATGTCCAGGAAGGGGAAGCAGGCTGTTTTATCCACTTTACGTTTGCATGATTGGATTCCCAGATTGTCCAGAGGGAATTCAGGCTTGTCAAGGTGCATCAGCCCAGCCATCATCCTGACTCCACCGGGGCCTTCACATGTCACTGCAAGTAAATCTTGTACATAAAAAAAAGTGTAATTTCCTCATGGATTTTAATAGCTAATAATAAGTTTTAGATTAAAGCTGTATTTTGTGCTGACACTTGGTATCTTTGAGTCAGATTATTCCCTTCTTCTAATAAATTCCAAGATGAAAGTGTTCAGTGTTTCCTTATGAAACAGCAAACCAGTGGGACATTAAAACACAGGATGATAATCACAGTAATACAGGCACTCTGATGATGAATCCAATCATCATGTTGTAGTTGGATGAATTCATAATGGCTTCCCACAGATAACAAGTACAATTAACTGTCAGTCAAACAATGTGCATCGCATGCATCATGTTGAAGATGAACATTGATTGTCTGTCTTTCACCTCTTTAATCAAAGACAAATCAGCCCCGTGCATTAGTCTGACTACCTAATTGTGCAATTTCAATTATAGGCATAAAAAGAAATAGAAAAAGAATACATGGCAACAGCACACTTTAGTCTTTCCTCCAGAATGCATCCTCTAGATGCTGTCCTGGGGGTCTGGACCTGTCAGGACGGCTCAGCGTTGCAGGTGGGTTGCGTGTGAGGCAGGGCTGCCAGTCAAAAAGCCAGCACTCCTGTGGCTGCATGGCGTGCCGTAACCACTCCCACACAAGTTAGGGCCAGTAGCACCTGAGCCCCTACACATACAGGACCTTTTCTGGAAAAGCATCAAGTAAATCAGCCAGGTAGGAAGTAACGCCCCCCAAAGTGAAACTCTGCCGACCGGCTCCTCTGCACCGCGGCTCCGGCAGCTCATGCAGAGCGGTGCCCGTCTCCCTCCGGCCTCGATGACGTTATACAAAGGAAGAAAGAAACCGGAGTAACGTTTAACATTTCTTCACTAATAAAAGTGCTAAAAAATACATCCATATAACGTTTGTCAGGCCTAAATATACAAGGTGCAAATTCTTAGTATCGATACAATGGACTATTTAGCTTGCAAATCGATATTAGATCGATATACGCCCCCCGGGAAGAAAAACTTGCCGAGTACCTATCGATGTAGTTGGATCGTAGGAATATAAATCAATACATTGATGTAGTAGATGAATCGTTATACCCCTACTTAACACACAGTACAACTGATGTTGATAAGAATCACAAACAACAAATTACAATTTTGATCTGATGATGGCGCTATAGATGAAAAGTTAAGGGATCACCAAATTCAAATTCATCTCGAGGAAGACATGCACGTCTGCAGCAAATGTCATCCTGTAGTTTCATTTCACATTTTCACTTAAAGTCACAAATACCAACCCTATAATGGCACTATAGATGGAAAGTCATCCTCTGGGAACCATTAATGTCTGTATAAAGCTGTGTGCCAATCCATCTAGTACATATTAAAACTTTGACCTGCTGGTGGCGATAGAGGAAAAGTCAGGGAATCACCAAAATAATTTGGGGAATTTCAAGGCAATCCATTCAATAGTTGTTGAGATAGATCGTCACTGCCATCCATGGAATCAATGTCACCAACACGGCTAAAAATCAGCTCTATCTGTTAAGGGTCAGTAAACACACCAGGAAGCTCTGTTAGCCTTGAGCATGATGTGCTAATCTCAAAAATACAGAGAAAATCACCAAACCATCATGGCCCGTGCAGACCTGGAAACAGCAATTTCATATCATAATTACATCTCTAAAAATCCCTGATTTTTAAAAATGTGTTCATTTATTCAACATAACCTTCCTGGATTTATCTCTGAAATTTCTGGGATCGTTTGTGAGCGTCAAAAGCAGATTCCAAGCAGCCAAGGCACCATTCACCAACAGGTTCTGGTTAATTCAGCAACAAATGTTGCCCATTCATAATTGATGGGCCCAAAGGGCAGCAGGACGGCCTGCCTCCTAATCACATTCAATGTCAAATCCTCCGGGGGGGGGGGACGAAAACTGGGAAGCACCATTGAATCCCTCTAGATAATGGTAAAAGCAGAGCGATGCCGAAAGGAGGAATTTTGACCTTCAGCTGAGGATGATTTGTTTCTGCCGTGTCTCGTCTTGAAAGCTGTTCTTCAAATATTCATCAAGTGGTTGTTGGTTAGATTACTGTCACATCTTCTCATAACTGCAGACAAAGACGTGTCGTTTGTTTTCCAGCGACTTGACGCTGCTTCTGGGTAATTATTTTGCAATGTTCAACAAGTTTAATTACACAGCGCTGGGCTGTTTGTTGCATGTTCAGTGGCATGCGATTACCACCAGCGCCTTCCGCGTATAGAGTAATGTATGCAAATGTGCAGGCCCCATAAGCCAAGCCATGCATTGTTAATTAGCATTTCACTCTTTTTTTTAACTTTATGCTTGAAGGCTGCGTGTGTGCGTGTGCATGTGAGTTGCGTGTGCATGTGTGCTGCGTGTGTGTACGGTAGGCTGTGTTGTTATAACAGTACATGCAGCTCATCTGCGTGCAAGTGCACATCAGGGAGACTCCTATCCACTCTGGCAGGGGAAGACTCCTGACTTACTGAATTAATCAAAGATTCATTGACTACAATCATTAAGCACAAGTCTGTCCCGTCTTGGCACATGGCTCGTACTCACTCATTCCCCATGAGCAAGACATAGGCCTTCCCATCTGAACCCTATGGTGAGATATAGATATATAGAGATGTAGGGTGTGTTCCAATCCGCATACTTCTGTACTACATACTCATTATTTTGAGTGCATAGTGCGTTCCAATTGGGTAGTACGGCAAATGCAGTGCACTCAAAGTACCCGGATGTTGTACTCAAAATGGTCAGATCGTTGAGTGTGGAACGCTGGACACTTTCCACACTCATTTGCCTCCATCTTGGCTACGTAGCAGAAGGGGCGGAGCCACGACAACTATTCAAACAGACGTAGATAACAGAATAAAACAAAACAATATGTAAACATACCGGTGCATTTTCAGCCAACAGGAGGACACATCGTAGGCGTAGGCTACGACGTTGGAAACGTAATTTCCACTCGGCTTTAATTTTTTTTCAGAAGATATTTTGGCGGGTAGCGAGCCTCGGTCAAATGTTGCGATCGTCATTTCCGGTCAGTGCGCCGCAGAGTATTTGATTTGAGACGATCCTACCCCGTTGAAATTTACGCACTACTCAAGTGAGTACAGAGTGCACAAAGTGCACTACATTGAAGTGTACTTCTGGAAGTACGTGGATTGGAACACACTCCTAGTCTCCTAAGGAAGTGCTCTGAGGCCAAAAGGGATTACCTTGCTTTATGTTGCATCTTAAGCAATAAAAACCTGCAAGAACTCAAGTTTCACAAGATGTTTAAAGCTTTATAGATAACGTATGCCAAATAGAAATATAATCTAATTTTCTTTTGAGTCATCTTTCTTCAAGAACTCACTCACACCATCGGCAACACCAGGGCCCCTCAGGATTGTGTCCTTAAGCTTTGTTTATACTCACGCGAGACACCGTGGCGTGGGCCTCCGTAGATGGCGCGCACACTACATGCATGTACAGAGGCGCTTATGCTCAGCGCGTTGTTTGTTGCAATATGCTCCGAAACGCCAGGAGGCATACAAACAAAATATTCTGTGGATCAGCAAAAAGTCAACGAGTGGCACCGGAAAGGAAAGTAGGCTGCCTGGCAACACCGACGTACGTACCACCAAACATTGCATCTGTGTACTGTAATTATTACTGTCGCTGACCTCCAAGTCTAAATGACTTCCTGTCTCTCGGTGCTTCCCCCTCGGGTCGCCACTTTTTTACATCAGACGTTTTTTTTAGCTTTTACAAAACGATCTCTCAGATTCTTTCACAGCCAAGTAGCAGCAGAAATCCTCTTCTTTCCCCAGTGGGTTGCCTATTTCTCTCCAAGTATTTAATGTCATGTGACTGTCCCTGCGGTCATGTGACTGTCCCTGTGGTGTCTCAATGAACGGTCGTAGAGATGTCTGCACAGGCCGACCTGCTCGGCCATTGATGCCCTCGAAGGCGTCCATGTTGAAATGAAAGGCACAGCGTGCGCAGTTGGTGCATAGTTAGAAAAATTAAGAGGTGCACGACAGAGCACCGCGACAACTCGCGGAGCCTTCGGGCACCACGCAAAAGCCGTGATGGCGTAATTTTCTGGTGCGCACACCTGGCGCTGGCTTCAACATGGACGAGCATAAACCAAGCTTTAGTCCCTTCCTTTACACCCTCTACACAATGACTATACCTTCACCCATCAACACATACTTAAAATACTCTGATGCACTTCCATACCCTCACTGCTCAATGACAGTAACTCTGTATCACAACTCTATTTCTCACCTCACACGATGATAAATACCTGCAGATGAACGTGGAAAAAACAAAAGAAGTGGTCATTAGCACATCAAACACACCCTACACCTCCATCCATAGACATAGACAGTTGAGCAGCTTCAAATATCTCTGACTCTATACAGACAATTACTCAGTTTTGATCAACACATGACTTCTATCCATAAAGGATCCCAGCAAAGACTGTCATACGCAAACTAACCGCCCCGGGCGTGCCTGAGTGTGTGCGGGCGTGCGGGCGTGCGCGGATAGATGTATCTCCACATTCCTCTGTCTGAGGCTGAGTGTTTTTTTTCCGAGAGTGTCCCATTTTTGCTGCATGTCTTCTTCGTCTCATTTGGCGCTCTACTAGATGTGTGTGTGTGTGTGTGTGTGTGTGTGTGTGTGTGTGTGTGTGTGTGTGTGTGTGTGTGTGTGGCTGGAATTTCAATTTGCATCTAAAAGCTGGCGGGTGATGGCCTGATGAAATAACTAACATTAAGGGAATATCTGAAGAGATGTTCCCACGCAAGATAGCCACTGAGAAAAAAAAAAAAACATGTGACACCTACTCTGATTAAAGTCCTCCTGGCATGAAAGATAAGCTTCCATGGGAAAATATTTCAAATTAAGGACATTTGAGAGGGACTAAAAGTAGAACATGTAATGATTTATAGATTTAACAAAACAGCCACACGTGATTTTATGAAACCCTTGATGATATTCCTTTGCTGTATCAGTGTTACGTAGCACTGCATGAAT
This sequence comes from Adelosebastes latens, assembly GCA_916700685.1. Taxonomy (NCBI): domain Eukaryota; kingdom Metazoa; phylum Chordata; class Actinopteri; order Perciformes; family Sebastidae; genus Adelosebastes; species Adelosebastes latens. Next base: position 7,563 of record CAKAKR010026444.1, on the reverse strand, counting down.
CTGAATAAAACGGTGTTTCTACTCATACAATTAAGAATCCTTTAAAATAAAGCTTATTTCTAGCAAGTTCCCATCGCTTCATTCTGCTCATCAGAACAGACGGAAGTGGTTGAACTCCAGCTGTTGACACTCTCCATGGACTAAATGGAACTGTCACTTCTAAATCCCGAGGATAAAATGACGGGGTGATGTGTGTGTGTGTGTGTGTGTGCACATGTGTATAAGATTCAGAGAGGGTGAACGAGAGAGAGAGCAACCAATCAATAGAAAAGATCTACAACGTGGCTGTATTTTCACATCTGATTCACAAGCACCATCTTTCAAGAGAAGATATTCACAGAGAGAATATTGGCTGTCTCGGATGTGATTGGCCATATCCTGGTGAACGATAAATTCGGTCATTTAGTTGTCTCCCTTGAGAAATGGTCCCTGGAAACTTGGACTCTTCTCATCAAGAATTCATGGCACTGTTGTCAGCTAAAAATGAAACTGCAAAAACAGAACGTGAATGAGAAAGAAGGTCTATTTTCTCTCTGGCACTTTACCTGCTTTTCATCTGTATCAGAGTTCTAATAGTTTCCAACCGTGGTTAAAACTATAAACCAGCACAAAAATCACACTCAAAACATTGTAAGTGACCAAAAAAAATCCTGTACAGGTAGTTAATATTCAAAAACAGAACCTCTATTTGCAGCTAACATGTCTGTTCCAAAAACATTTAAGATTTGTAGAATAAAGCAACTTATCCTCATACAACAGTTCATATGATATCTTACAAAAAGTAATTTTCATTCTCCTACGAATGTCCAGCAACACGAGCGATCAGTGGGCCTGCACACGCCCCTGCAGTGCAGAACCTCCAAACATCCACACTCGACCTCTTATATTTCCAGACCTCCAGATATTTTGGCGGGTAGTGGACGGGTAAAACCTGAAGGAGGCAGCAGTGCAACACAAAGAATGCCAGCTGCTGTAAAACGCCGAAGAAGATGAAGATATTTTGGCGGGTAGCGAGCCGCGGTGAAATGTTGCGATCGTCATTTCCGGTAAGTGCGGCACAGAGTATTCGATTTGAGACGACCCTACCCCGTTGAAATTCACGCACTACTCAAATAAGTACAGAGTGCACACAGTGCACTACATTGAAGTGTCCTTCCGGAAGTACGTGGATTGGAACACACTGTACGTCCATATTTTATACAATCTATGGTGCTTATGCAACCATAGTTAGACATTATCAGGAAGGGAATATTATGCCGTGTGTACTTCTGACATATTTGATGGAAATGGATTGTAATGGTGGGAGGAATTCTATATGTATATGTTCTATATGTATATCTACATTCATATGGATTTAGATTGGTTAGTCTGGTATAATGAGGCACAGTGCTGGCTTGAAAAATGTGCTGCAGAAATGATCAAAGACATCTCTCTCCTGTATTCTGTTAGTGAAATGGTTTATCCTCTGGTGCTTCTGTTTTGTGCTCGGTTTATTTCTGTGTTACTGTGTAAAACATGCTTTTAAAAATCCGAGGAGATATTGAACCTGGCTAATTTGATTGACGACCTTGTGTTTGGAACTCTAAGGTCAAAGAAATAATTGCCAGGCTGCCGCACTGCTGAAACACTAAATTGTTTGTAACTGCCAGGATTAAATGGAACATAAATTATTTCCATTAAAA
>CAKAKR010026373.1:2347-24824 GCA_916700685.1 Adelosebastes latens | reverse complement strand
GGCAATATGTTCTAGAGAATAGAGCAGGTTTATTTGAGGAGTCAGATTTGGGCCTTTTCAAAAATTCTAATTGGTGTTATTGCTTTGGCAATTTTATTTGCACCTGCTTGTGCAGCATGAAGTATTGTTAAATTAGTGCACCCATAGCTTCACCCTCCCCACGCTCAATGCAGTGCTGGCTGCACAAGTAGCATGTGACTGCAGTGGCATCAAGTGACGACCCTTAAAAAGAGTGCTGACGCCCTGTCCACCAGCTGAGCTGAATGGAGCCCACTGTGACTCTGAAAGGCCTGTGAGATTCAATGGCACAACTCAAACTAGCTATCATGACGTGCTCGGTCAACATGTGACACCTGTCTGTCGTCTGATTCTTTAAACTTCACTTTCTCAATTTCATATATAATTGAGACACAGAATGCACTGCCACTGCTCGTCTGTAAAGCAGATTATAGGTAACTTATTCTGTTGTACACACCTCTAGCCGGTCTCCTACTAGCTCTTCAATGAAACCACGCAAAGTATCTGAATTTTGCACTGTTGTGGGTATAGTTTCAGGGGCTCTGTGTGCACTTTAGCCCCCCATCATGTTCAGAGTAACTGGATCGTAAGGTTAGACGTTTCCTGAAGCAGGAAGTGTTCCTCTAGTTCCTAAAAGCGAGCCTTGGATTGCCTAGTATAAACAGCCCAACAGGAAGTCATTATTTAACCAATCCCTCTCCAGAGCAAAGGGGAGCGGAGCTGATCAAATGTGAGATTGGCCGTTGTACCTTTGATGCACTTCCTGGCAATTATGCTGCCGATTACAAGCATACATGACTCCAGCGACCACACTCGGCCACCGGAATGTCGACTGTTATAATTATGGAAACATATGTCATCGGGCAGACATGTTATTTATAATCACGTTATCTTAAGATTCCACAGGATCTCCAAACTGAGCTGCATCTAATTGAGAACTGGTTGGGCGTTACCCCAGAACATAGTACACACATTTAGCAAAGCTGCTAAAGTAAAAAGCTTAAATTAAAGTGCCACCGTGTCATAAAGCAGCAATTTGTACCACAGATCACTAATTAAAAGTCAATGAGTCCTGGAATAGGCTCTCCTTTCTGGTGGTCTATATATTTTGCGTTTGCAATCTTGACCATAAAAAGCTTTGCCGCTAGTATCTAGCAACTTTATTTGATGTGTCGGTTTGTGAGTTGTTTAATGAAGCTTTTTAATTAGCAGTTTTATTTTCACTTGAAACACAACACAACCAAATCTGACTTTTACTACATTTATTGGAAGTTAGTGACTAATTCTTATCTGCACACAGGCCACATGTCTAAGTAGTTTGTAGCAGGATGGCTGTAGAATGGCCAGCAATTTGTTGTCTCTTTATTGAGTCATCTTTATTTATTGACTTTATTTATTTAGATTAAAATCCAAACTGAATGCAGTTTCATGTAACGGACAACTTGTGTGGCTTTGTTGAGTCAATGAAACACCAGCTGGGGCCTTTCTGTGTGGAGGTTGCATCTCCAGGTGCTCCAGTTTCCTCCCACAGTCCATAAACATGCAGGTCAGGTTAATTGCAGACTAAATAACCCGTGAGAGTGAATGGTTGTCCGTCTCTATGTGTCAGCCCCGTGATAGACCGGTAACCTGACCAGGGTGTACCCCGCCTCTTGCCCAATGTCAGCTGGGATCGGCTCCAGCTCCCCCCGTGACCCTCTAATGGATGAGCCGGTATAGCTAATGGATGTTTGATAGAATACATTAACAATATAATTACACAGTGCTTCAAATGGAAGTGCTGAAACAAAAAGAAGTGTTTTTTTTTTTTCCCCGAATACGTGTTAATTTACCTCGTAAATCCATTGCACAGTAGCACTTACATCCTCTTTGCGAAAGAGATTACTCACCACTTCCTTTCTCTTGTACTCAGTGGACTGTCAGTCAGCTCCATCTGATAATGCAGCCATCTTCACTGAGCTGCTTAAATCCTCCACACTGTCTTTTCCTCACACTTTTGGAAATCCTCCACGGACACAACCCTTCCCCAAATCCTGAAAACCCTGCATCTTACGACAAAGCCCTCGCCTGAGTTCTACCAGCTGCCTTGTTTTACATTGACTGATGTAGGTAAACATCATCTGTGTGAATCATGGCGCAATTCAAATATTTGTCTCTCTCCGTTGACTACCGTTCATACTTTTTCCGAAATAAGGTGCCATAGGGTCCACTAGAAAGGGGCGGGACTTTGCCTCTCTATGTGATTACATGTTTTATTTTTGAGCGCACCAAAACAAATTCCTAATCAACTGCAGTTGATGTAGCAATACATTTTTTTAATTTTGAATCTTGATGGGGTAGAGAGTTTTGCGTCATTTGTTTATTTTGCGTGGGAGTCAGTGGTTCAGTCCGTGGTTTGTTCCTTTTGCTTTTATTAGCGCGAGATCCGAGACAGTGAACACGGGGAAAGGTCACGCGGTTTACGATGTCAGGTGGGAGTTTAAGTTGGGTTTTCTTTATCAGTGCTTCGGTGTTATCAGGTGTGTGTTCGACAATGTCGGAGAAAATCAGGTTGTCGTGCATGCTTCTGGTTTTAATTTTTTATTTTTAGATGACATACAGCAAAGGGTCACGAGTCGGATTCGAACCTGGATTCGGATTCTCTCCCCTCTAGTTTAATTCCAGTTAAAAGTCCCCATTCTGATCACTCTACCTTGTAGTTACAGTAAATCCAATTTTATGAATCTCCAATATGCCTGTATATGGTATTAGTGAAATGAAAAATGATGATAAAATGAGCCTGCTGGCCTGCTGAAGTGAACGCAGGCCATTCCAGCCCACAGATGGAGTGTGTGGGTTCTATAAGCTTCTTGTTACAGTGCATTTAATGACATTTTAATGTGTGCTTAGTGGCCTAGCCAACATATGAAAGAGAGAGCAGGAAATAATGTTCTTTTTGTCTTATGTGGCACACTGTGTCTCAGGAATTTTGCTGACAGTAGACTTTTAAATGTAGTATTTGCCAAGAGCTGTGTTAATGTTGTCTTTGGAAATAATTGCGCAAGGATGATGATTTTTTACTAAAGCTGCTTTCTAAGAGAAGGTACTTTGCTTCTGCTTTTAACAATTTCAGTTCTGTTTCAGTAAGAACACATTTTCGGGAAGTTGGTTTACAAACCGTTACTTTGACACATTCTCAGAACACCACTCGGTAGCTCAACACAGTCGGCGATATTTGGTCTCTAAACACAATCACTGCTGCAAAGTGGAGCTCTTCCTTTGGGGACATGACTCTTTTTGAACTTGTTCAGCAGAAAAAATGGATATTTTAAGTCATATCGTGTCATTCAAATCACTCAAGCTTCAAACTGCAGATTACTGATGAACTGGAGTTATGAGTAGCTACATTTTACAAGATTACATTTGAACACATCATGATAACGTCATAATTTACCTTTAGGGCGACCACTAACGACTCATTTTCAATCAGTGCCGCCCACTGGCTGCTATCCGCTAACGTTAACTAGCTCTCCTTCTGCCGATTTCAACACGGATTTGTTGTTTACATTCTAACGTTATCAGGGATCGGTGAATCGAAAGCATTAATGACGATCTCCCGATCTTATATTTTTACTGAATATCGGCCGATAACGTTCGGCAACCGATCAATCGCGGCATCCCTATTTTAAAATGACTTCACTTGCCACTTTGTCATCCATTTCTTCTGGCAGCACCAGAAGTAAAGGTCATGTTTTTTATCTAATCTAAAGGGTTTGTTCTCTGTACATTAGCCATGTAAGGACATCTCAGACCCCGCATTGTCAGGCTCAACACTGCATTGTCACAAAGGGCTCAACTTTGATCAGTCTAAGCAGTAGTTCCTCAGCCTCAGCTGTGCTTTGAGTTGAATGCTAACATTAAAATATAACAGGTATAAGATAAGAAACCAGGGGAATTTAAATTGACTTTGTCTGTCTGTACATAAGACAAGATTTGCTTATCTGTGCGTGATGACTTCAGTGGCTTCAGTCAGATATATTTTAGTATTATAACTTGTCTGATGAGCAAGATGTTATGTTATATTATACAAATCAAACTTCAGGAACACCAGTGGAGAAGGTTGGTGGTGAGTGGTGAGCACAGCCATTTCAGTTGCGTCTGAAAAGCCCTTTGTTGTCACATGGGTGGCCTATTGTGGATGTAAAAAGCAAAAAAAGCCTTTTGTGTGGTTTCAACAAACACTGAGGAGGATTCATAGACCACCCATGTAAACAGCCCTCAATGGGTAGCGGAGCCGCCTCAAACACAACAGTTAACATGAACTATTAACTTAAACAAGCTTTTTCCGTGTTTTATTAGTGAGAAGACCTTCCTGTTATCCGTAGTGCCCTAATTTGAACCTATACTTTGTCAATTTATTTTTAATCTACAGTAATACCACAGCCAACAAAACAATTAGAAACATGCAACGGGGATATAAAATGGAACTCGTGAGCGTTGCTCTTAATTTCACATGTTGATGAATCAGTAGGGCCTGGAGAGGATCACTCATCTCCCTTCAAATATAGAATTCACATGAATATTTATTTACATCGTCTGCCAAGCCTCTTTTTTTGGCATCTGAAGTGAATATTCGGATAACTGGGATCATTTTCAACAGTCAGTCTGTCACGTGATTTTCTAGAAGAGGACAAAATAAATACATTCCTTTGGCACCTCATTGAAAATTGATAATATCCGATCACACGTCCAGATTTATCGTTCAGTAACTGATTTTCCAGATTCATCACGAGTTTCGCTTCATCGTACAGTAATATCTCATTTGTGTTTATTCGCTATATGGACACAGCAATCAGAATAGAATAGAATATCTTTTTTGCCATTGTACAAGTACAACAAGATTAAGTTTGCGACTTCCGTAACAAACGCAGCAATCAATTGAGCTCCGTCATTTTCAGCTTAGTATGATCCCTAGGAAACGTCTGAGAGATGAATGAATGATGATGCATCCACATAGTAGATATGTTTCATTGAAGAAGGGGCCATTAGGTTTTTGAGCCAGCGTTTACCTTTCACATATTTCTTTCTTCAAGCAAACACTCACCACTTAATAAATCAAAAACTGTGGCATCACAGGTTATTATCAAGTTCAAGTGCGAGATGTGCAGTTCAGAATGGTCACACAGCACGGAGAGGGAGAGAGAGCTCTGTGTGCGTGAAGATATGTGGACGGTCTGATGACGTCTGGCATCATTGATCAGTCCCATCATTCCTTTGATGGAAAAGGAACCAGCATTTGCTTTCACTTCAGGCAGCCCCGCTGCATGCCACGTCAGTCGACAGATCAGAGGAATGGCCCACTCTCGTGGGAATGTGTATGAATAGTACGGAAGCGTAATGGGTGACGTGACTTTTTTTCATGATAACACTGGGTGTTTTCTCAGGAACAGTGTGAATACATTTCGGAAATAAAGCCTCACTTCTCGTCACATTTGTTGTCCCCTCCTAAATTTTTGATTTAAAGCTTCAGGAGGGAACAAGCTTTTGGCATCATTGGGGAAAAATTCCACAATAACCTTTCAGCATATTGTAATTCAAGCATTCTGAGAGAAAACTAAACTTCTGCACCTCGTCATGGCTCCTTTTTTCAGGCTATAAAAAATTTAATTGGCCAATCACAGGTCATTTCAGAGAGAAGGCGTTCCTATTGGCTGTGCGCCTGCTGGTGGGCGCTGTTTGCGAGTGATTGACAGCCGGCTCTCATAGACGGCAGATGGACGGCAGACTCCAGATCAGATCCAGATCAGCTCTGACTGGTTGTTTTTCTCCGGTCTGTGAAATCTTGCAGATGCTGTTAGGAGCACCGTAGGACACAGAGGAACATGATTTTTTTCTATGTACCTGTCTCATCTACTATTGTCAAGATATAGTGACCGTTTTATAAAAATCACTTTTTTTTTAATCATATTTGCTCCAATCTCGCCTACTGCAGCTTTAAGTGGAATTATCTTGTCCATATTTTCTGATTTGTTGAATTTGAGGCGTTGTGTTTTTTTAAGTAGCAAGCAACTGATCAGGTGTTAAGATGAGGAGACGATCCACTTTATCATGTTCCTGTACCTTTGCTTTCTAGAACTGTTTGTTTGTTCTGAGTCTCTGTTTACCTGAACTCTGACTCACCAGCATTCCATTGCCCTCCAGTATTCAATTGATTGTGGTCAGTATTGTAAAAGCTAAAAGAAAATCTGCATTGACCTTTTCTCTCTTTCTTCTCCCTCAGATTTGATTCAGTGCACAAATGAGATGAATGTGAACATCCCTCAGCTGGCTGACACGCTGTTTGAGAGGACCGCCAACACCAGCTGGGTGGTTGTGTTCAAGTCCCTCACCGCCACACACAATCTGATGGTCTACGGCAACGAGGTCAGCACTTAAGTAACAACTGTTCTCCGTCTTTGCTGAATTTGATAGAAATATATACAGTATATATATATATCAAAGACAGTAATGTCGGCTGGCGATCCTGCGGGTCACACAGGGTTGAATAATCTGATAAAGGTTTCACAGAGTTCGTCATATGTTGTTTTTCTTGCAGAGATTTATTCAGTATCTGGCTTCAAGGAACACACTATTCAACCTCAGCAATTTTCTGGACAAAAGTGGCCTACAAGGTATATTACCAACACTTTACACATTGTGCAGCAATAACCCTTTGAATACTATATAATCAATATTCATCTGTGTAATGACTTCATCATGACCCCCTCACTTCTTTTCTTTGTAATGCAGGCTACGATATGTCAACGTTCATAAGGAGGTATAGCCGCTACCTGAACGAGAAGGCTGTGTCCTACAGACAAGTCGCTTTTGACTTCACTAAAGTGAAAAGAGGGTAAGGAGCTTTCACTTCTTGGCTTTCACTGTAAACTCACTGGGGAGACGGTGTTGACTTGTACCTGAGCCACAAAGCTCGATGTTGATGTTCTTGTTCCAGAAACTTGAAACCCCAGGGAAGTGTATCCTTCAGCCCCGTGACAGACGAGGCTGAACCGTACTGAAAGATGACATTGCAATAGTTGTTCTACTTGCAAAATACGTTGTGACACTTTTGTCAAGAGTTGAATAAGCTCGTCCGATATTATGCAACATTTTACCTCTACGGCTCCATTTGGGGTAAAAAAAGAGTTCCTTATTTTGCTTCACTTCATCGTTTCAAAGCCAAAATACTCCAACTCTTCTTATGTTGAATCTACCGTATTGCAGTAAGGCTGTGTATCGGCAAGAATCTGATGATATACGTATATTGCCGTGTCAAACACTGTACACTGCTATGAGGGATGTATTCGCTGATACTGTATATATGATCTCCAAGTCATTGACTCAACACAAAAACATAATGATTACTGTACAAAATCCTCAAATAATAGATACTGAACAATCAAGACTTGAAAGCCCGTTTCCAACCAGTGGCAGCGCGCTCAAAGATATCTGTATTAGACATTACATTTATTACTTTCCTTTTCTCTGCACAGGTCTGATGGAGTGATGAGAACCGTGAACACAGAGAAACTCCTCAAGACCATCCCTATCATCCAAAATCAGATGGATGTGCTACTCGATTTCAATGTGAGTGCTCGGTATCGGCTGCACCGGTCGGCGTCTAAAATCTGTAGCTGACACTTGAAATTCACAATGGTCGCCTCTGACTCAACACCTCCACCTCTCTTCCAGGTCAACGCCAATGAACTGACGAACGGTGTGATCAACGCAGCCTTCATGCTTCTGTTCAAAGATGCCATCCGACTGTTTGCAGCGTACAACGAGGGCATAATCAACCTCCTGGGTAAAAAACAAGCGTTTGGGTTGGCATACCCTTGCAAATTCACTATTTGGGGTTGGACTGTAGGCTTTTCCTTACCGTCCTGTGCATTACACTTGAAGGGATCACTACAGATGATGAGGGACTGTGGCCACGGGACAAAAGTTTAAATGAATTACTGCAGACGTTCTTTTCAAGTATTTAATACTTTGCATTGAACTTTGAAAGCGAGGATGTGCTTAGAGAATTTGTTCATTAGCAGTCCCGCAAAGTTCATTTTAAGTCTTTAATTAACAGAAAAATGGAGGACTGAAAAACTGCTGCTTCCTGTAAATGCAGACCTCACAACAAGCTTATTTCAAAGAACGTTTAGGGGGCTGTCACAAACTATTTCCAGGCAGACCTCATGAACTGGTTTCTGACCATAAATTGAATATGCAGCATGCTTTCCTTTCTCCTGTTCATCTCACCACTCACCTTGGTTTCACCTTCTTGTCATCAAAAAACGATTTTCAGTAGACCTCGTTTGCACACTGTGAAACAGGAAAGACGGCTATGATAGGGCAGATCATGTTGTAGTTTGAATAGAAAATATATATTTGATTCTCCCTATGGAGATACTGTACCCATAAGACTGTGAATTGTGTTTTGAAAATATATACTTGTTCTGTTAACAGAGAAATACTTTGACATGAAGAAAGTCCAGTGCAAAGAAGCACTTGACATCTACAAGAAATTCCTTACACGAATGACGAGAATCTCAGAGTTCCTCAAAGTTGCAGAGGTAAGTCAGGAGCCTCGATCAGCCAGTTGGGGATTACAGAGGCTCCTCCAATCATTCAGATGGGTTGGCTGTTTTTTTCTCATCCGAGTCTGATGATCTCTGTTCTCTTCCTGCAGCAAGTCGGGATCGATCGAGGAGACATCCCAGATCTGTCTCAGGTAAGCCGAGATGCAAAATCCAAAGATAATAAGCATTTGGCATCTTTGCAATTACTTTGAATAACTTGCCTTAACTTTGCACCCCTCACCTCTTTACTGGCTTTGCTTAACTAAAAAAGAATGGCCAAGTGGGGGAATTAATATTCTATATATTATACTGTGATTTCAGTGCATATGCTGTGGGTCATTATGTGTGCCCAAGTGCTTTAGTGACCTCCCTAAAATGAACTTGCAAAGCGTGGCTATTATTGTCCTTTCACAGGCTGCTAACCCCTCGCAGCTTCAGGCCTACTGAGTTTTAACACCGAGTGCTGTGCATGCCGGGCAGGCAATGCATGTGCCCTTTATTGCACTTACAAACACCTTCACTCCTGACCTTGCACGTCGTACAGCAAATAAAGGTGTGAATCAAGGGTTTTTTAGTGTACGATATGTAAATCCATCTTATATAGACCTGCTGAAGTGGTGCATTGTATACAAAATACAGGTTTTGGGAGGCCCCGTTGTTCGTTATGTATTCAGTCCAACTACTCTACTACTAACTGTAGCAGATGAGCCAGAATTGGAGAACTTTCTCCCAAAGGTTTTTCTTAATAACATCTTTGACTGTTGCCACCTTTATTTTCTGTATTTTCCCCCTTCCTTCTATCTCTCCATTTTCAGTTTACAGTTTGTGTAAGTATCTGAACCTTTTCTCTCTCTGTCTCTGTGTTTTGGGAGTATCTCTGTTTGTGGACAATAGCTTGGCATGCTTCAGTGTTTTTTTTCTTCTTCAAAGGACATCATGTATTAGACTTTCCTCAGCCTTTTGTAACTTAAATGTGTGTCAATGACATTCACACTAGGCCCCCAGCAGCTTGCTTGATGCCCTGGAGCAGCACTTGGCCTCTTTAGAGGGAAAGAAAGTCAAAGACTCAACAGCAGCCAGCAGGTAGGTCTGCTTCACTTCATCTGGCTCTCTGCCCATCCAGGCTCATGTTTGCTTCAGCAACTTGATAGTATTGGACTGATTTTAGGGGTTTTTTTCAGCATGCAAGATGGTAAAATGCACTTTTCTCAGAGTTAAATGAGAAACAAGTCAACTTTAACTTTCTTAGTTAGTAAAAACAAACACATGTACAGGTTATGTTACACATTGCAGTTCATATCCGTGACAGTGGCTTAGATCAGTGACTTTGTTGAGTTAAGAATATTGATGGCATGATTTGGGATGAAGGACTTTTTAAACACATTTTGAGTTGCCAGAGGGGCTCTATAGAGTCTATAGCGCCTCCTGGAGCTCAAACTGGCTGAAGAGAGGATGAGAGCCAGAATACTCCTCACTTTCTTCCTTGTCCTTTCTCTAAAAACTCCCAAAGTCAAGCTAACGCTTTTGGGGTTTACCAACTATTTAGCTTACCATTGACACAACCCCATACAGTTTATTCTTCTATCTACAGTTTAGGTGACCGCTCCAGGCAGGAAAGGAAGGTGAAAGGTTAAAACACTCTCAACGATAGTTTTTGTGCACTAATTCTTTCTGTGTCTGTTCCTCGATTCAGGGCCAGCACCCTTTCCCATGCGGTCTCCTCCCTGGCCAACACCAGCATTTCTTTCACCAAAGTGGACGAGAGGGAAAAACAGGCAGCCCTGGAGGAAGAGCAGAATCGCCTAAAATCACTAAAGGTACATTTTCTTCACTCGCCTGCATTAATTTAAGTTATGCCATTAAATCAATTAATTTGCTAGAATGATCATACACATCAAAAGGTTAAATCAAAGTTATGTAATTTTAGAGAAAATATGAAAATATTGAGATGTATATTGTATATCGCTATATTAAAAATATCAAGATATTTATAAGCCAAATCGCCCAGCCCTAACTGAACTCCAAATTTCTATTTATCGCTCCTGATGAGCAGGTGGCACCTTGTATGATCGCCTCTGCCACCAGTGTATGAATGTGTGTGTGAATGCTGGCTTGTGTTGTTTAAAGCTCTTTGAGTGGCTGCTAAGACCAGAAACGTGCTAAATCAATGCAGTCCATTTACCGTAGCCATGACAGTTGTTAGTAATAGTATTTGAGTAGTAGGGTGTCCCCGTGGTTTAGTGGTCTGAGATGTAACGTAAACCCCTTTGGCATCTCTCCGTATTTCCTGTCTATCTCTACTGTGACCTGCCAAATCATACTGAGTAGTTGGATACAGGTTAGCCTTCGTGTTGCTAACACTGTCTTGATGGTAGGAGCAGCGTCTGAAAGAGCTCCAGAAGGATCCTACCGCAGCAACCACAGACTCCTCCCCAGTCTCCACGGTAGGCGGGACCATCAACTCAGCCCCGGCCATTGACCTCTTCTCCACCCCCAGCTCCACCAACAGGTGAGGCCACGGGACTTCTTCAGTTCATCTGAAGACACACACTCTTTTGCTGCAGCAGCAGTACTGATAACACTAGATGCAGCACAAAAACATGCAATAAAAGTGAAAATACTTCTGTAAATAGGGGCAACATAACACGCTAACATACAGTAACATTGTCAACAGTTTTAATACCATCATTTGTACACAGAAATAAGAATGAAGAAGATATCTTTGGGTCGCCCTGCTTTCCTCAGGACAACTTCTAATAGCAACTTTATGTTGAACCTTGTGTTTGGTCAATGAGTGACTGCTTTATCCTCCATGCCCTCCATGTTGTCCTGCTCATTCCCTCCAGCACCTCCAAGGCAGCCAACGAACTGCTGGACCTGCAGCCGGCTTTCCAGCAGACGCTGCCTCTCTCCACCACCAACACATGGGCAGGTGAGAGCGTTCGCACTTCAGTACACACTGCTATCGCATTTACAAACACGCACGCTAGGGATGTTCCTAACGACGTATTTCCCGGAGGTTTAAACAGAAGTTTAAACTTAGACTAGTTGACTAGTCTAAAAGTAAGAAAACACTCAGAAAACAGTCAAAATTGATCACGGTTTAATCTACTGTATCACATCGTATTTGAAAAGAGTCATAGTTTGGCATCGCTTATAGGCTACCATTAGTATTTTATTGTGCAACTTTTATTACCTTCCATCTTCTCTTTCCCTCTCTCTCAAACACACACACAGACACACACACACACACACACACACAGCGAGTGACGCGGCGCTCGGCCCTCAGTCTTCTCGGTTACGTTAATTGTTGCACTTCTCAGTCCAAAAGTCACAATTTATTGAAAAAAGACAGATGTAATCATTTCCAAAATTCAACAACATGTTTTTATCTAACAAAACATTCTGCTTCAGCTGTCTTTGGATATCAGCCCCTGTGCTGGACTCTGACCATTCTGATAATGAAGACTCTTAAACCTGTGGACTGGTGGACTGCTTAATACAGCCGTGATAAAACTGGGCGTCAGACCGGAAATTTGGGCCAATAGGGAGCCGAAGTCCCGCCCCCTTCCGGTGGACCACCACAGGGACCTCATTTCGGAAAAAATATGAACGGTAGTCAACGGAGAGAGATAAATATTTTTTTGATCCCGATAAAGTGAGACTTTCTTGACTTGCAAAATGATCTTTTAAATTGTCAAACATCATATGTGTGATTCAACGGTATCAAAAACATATTTGTCTCTCTCTGTTGACTACCATTCATATTTTTCCAAAATCAGTTCCCATAGGGTCCACCGGAAGGGGCGTGACTTCAGCTCTCTATACGAGCTGTGAAACAGAGTGCTTGATATTTGCCTGTCACTGTATCTTGAACACGGTTTTAATCCTTCTCACCTGCATCAATGACATTTTTCCCCTTGCACATCATCTTGCATGCACTTTTTTAACTTCTCTTTTACATGTTCTCACCCTCCTCTCTGCCATAATCTCTCTGTTCCCTCCTCTTTTCCTTTTCTTGTCTTTCTTTCCTCCCCCTCTGCTCACTCAGATACTTTCACCTCCGCTGCAGAAGCTGCGATGGAATCCATTCCAAACTCAAACCCTTTCCTCACACTACCTGTTGTCGATGCTGTCCACCCGTCCACGGCGTCCTCGGACGCTGGCAGCCTGTCCTCTAGGACACCTAGCCATGAAGTGTTTGGTGGGATTGTTTTGCTGCATCTTCTCTTAGTCTAGATTTCATTTTATGTCTACACAACATGTTAATATGTTGTACTGATGTCTCATAACATCACCCTGGCTGATGATTCATTTATAATACATAGAAGTGTACATCAGAGCTGTAGGGAAAGAACGGGAGGAAATGTCTGAAGTGGTTTATGTTCACTGGTCAGAACATTTCTTGACACTTTTCTCACATTCATCAGCGATCTGGCATGCCGCCCTACACCAAATATTTGTTTCCGTCCGCAATCAGGCTAAGTTCCTCATGTTTGTTTCCTCAGCTCTTAACTCTCTGATTAAGGCTGTCGTATCTTTTATTTGCTTTCTGTCTTTCTGTTTGTATTTCAAAGGCCAAAACACTTTGTTGTCCATCTTTATCAGCAGCATTTGTGTCTTTCTCCAGATCATTACAATCCCTTTTTTGACTCAAACTCTTCCCTGGCATCTGATCTCGATGCTGCCGTGCAGATAGAGACATTTATCACAGGTACAGACGACTGTCTGGCTGCTGGATTGCTGACATTAGAGTAGTGAGATGTGTTGTAATGTTTGTGAATTGTCGTGAGTAGAATTAGATTGGCACCGTCTCGCTTGGTGAAGAGTTAACACAGAGTGCTCCTGCTGAACGTGCCCGCCTCTCTCCCTCGCTGCTTCCTACCAGCCTCTGGTTGTGAGCCTGCATTGTGTTGTGGTTGCCACTAGCTGTGCGCGGCCCTGAATTTTGCCCTGTATTTAGTCTAGCCCTGTGTTGAGTGCCGGCTTCCTCCGCTTTTGTCCTGCAAATCCTGATCTTTGTTTTTCCTCCCACAGTCGCTTGGCTTCCTTGTTGCTCTTTCACCGCTGTATTTTTTTCTGGTCTCATATCTTCATAATCTTCTCCCCCTCTTCCTCCCTCTTCTCTTCTTTGTCCGTCTGGTTCTGTTGTTGCCAGACTCCTTCTGTGGGCCAAGCCCTTACAACACCACTCCACTCTTCCAATCTGAGCCCCCTGCTGTAGCTGGTCTATTCAGAGGTAGGTATTCCCAGGTGGATCAAGGTGTTACAGGTCCTACTCACATTATCCAACCTAATACTGTTGTTGTTTTGTGTTGGATTTTTCTCCTGGGGAAATGTCCACACGGACATTGATGTTTTTACAGGCCAAACAGAGGTATTGTGGTGTCAATATCTGGATACTGTAGTTATTCATTCTCTTTTTTTCCTCAGCAGGGTTTACAGCCTCCCCAACACCTCAGCAGCCCCAGAACGCTCAAGGCCTTAATGTCGACTTTGACTCAGTATTTGGCAACAACGCCAATGCTAACAACCTGGATTCTTCAGGTAAGTGTTGTACTCCCTACATAACACTGATATTTTAGCTTCCCATGAGCCTTCAGGAGCCAGCAGACCTCATGTACTCTGCTGCCCCCTGAAGGTTTGGGGGACAGATTGCACGTTCATTAGATCATGTTGAGACCGTCGAAAATCAAAGTGCTAGACTTTGGTTTGTGTTGTGTGGTTTATGTGGACTGTGAATATTCTGAGCATATTTATATTCACTGATTTCACTGATCAGGTGAACATGAGTGCCCCTTTCTCCTTCGTTAACCTGCTCAGTCAGAACAAATAGCAGACAAACCTCAATGAGAGCTTCCTTAATGGCAGAGAGACATTTTATGACCATGAAATTGATTTTACACTTTTGTGCAGTACATAAACCATAAGACAATGACACAGGTGAGAGTTTCTGAAATACCCTGCCAAGCACATCACAGATAGCAGTCGTCTTTAGTATTTCTCATCTTTGAATATATCCACTCAGTTGTCTTGTGCTTCTGCCATCTCTTCAGAATATGTATTTTTAGCATGCACAGGTGCAGAAAATCATGCCGTTTTCATTGTGTGTTACGCGTGGCCATGGAAATCATTTCAACTGAGAGGGACTCTTCAGTTTATTTATTGTCTTTTTGACTATTGTAATATAACTTTTTTTTACTTGTGATTGAAATTTTAGTTGTTTTTTTTAGATATAGCTCTGTTGTGTGTAGTATTTTAAAATCTAAATATCACTTGAAATGCACATTGGTGTAATTACTAACGTATGTAATGGCCTCTACGCCGCATTTAACACTGTATGCTACATGATTATGATTAATGAGAAATATGTTTTAAAGCTGCAGTGGGTAGAAATGGAGCAAATATGATTTAAAAAAAAATCACTATATCCTGAGCATGAGACAGGTAATCTGCTGAGGAAATACCAAGCACCGCCCACCAGCCGGAGCACAGCCAATAGGAACACTCTCTGTCTCTGAAATGACCTGTGATTGGCCAAAGTCTACCATCACGGACTAGATTTTTTAAAGTCTGAAAACCGAGCCAGGAGGTGCAGAAGTCTCTCAGAACACTTGAATTACAATATGCTGAAAAGTTATTATGGATTTTTAGCCCAATAATGCCCAAAAAGTTCTGCCTACTGAAGCTTTAATAGTCTTGATTTTGATAAACACTGTCACTGGAGTGTGATTGAGGACTGTTTCACCCTTTGCCTCTTTAGTAATTATACCATCTTACATTGTCTGTACACGCTCACTGGGTTCTAGGCTGCTCACAGTCTCACATCCGTTTTTTTTTTCTCTTCTCCCTTGTCCTGGGGTTAAATACACTCCCTGGGTCCTTGGCTTTTTGCATGGCATATGCATGACTGGGTGAGTTGACTCAACACACACACTCACACACAGTCTTGGCTTGATGAGTTTTTGTTCTGCTTCCTGCTCCATCCACGCTCAACATGCTCTCTCTGTCCATGTGTGTGTGTTCAATCTCTGTACCGTCCTGTGTTTGTCTTTGTTTGTTGTCTTCACCTGTTCTGGGCTCCCCCAACCTCTCACCCTCCCCTCCCTTCCTTCCTTTCCCTTTTGTCCTGCCCCCTTTTGATTAAGATGTTTTAGGTGGCCTCCTCAAACCCACAGTGGCGTCTTCACCCAATCAGGCCATGACCCTGAACGGCCAGCAGCCCCACAGACTGGTTTCCCACGACCTGGACTCATCACTGGCCAATCTTGTTGGCAGTAAGTTCCCTTTTTGTTTTTACAACCATGACCGCAAACATTTAATAAATAGAACTAAATGTGCTATAAACAGATTATTAGGAGGGGTGTAAGAAAATATCAAATATCAGGATATAATGTTTTGTGATATTTTATAAATTCTCAAAAAGACTATAGATTTTTAATTAATAGTTTACAAGCAAAGATGAACTCAGTCAATACTTTATTTTATTTACAAAGAGATGCCCCGCTGTGTATGTGCCTTCTCAAAGTAGTGCTATGATGCTGGAAATTTGTACCAAACAGTATCAGTAAAGGAGAATAGTTATACAATTATGAATTGAAATAAACAAAAACATGTATATCGAATGTGTAAAATGTGATTAAGTTTACATTTTATGCCTCGTTTAAAATTTGGTGTGTTGTTTTTGTGACTGTGCATTCATCACGTTGCTTCTGTCCTCTTTAGATCTGGGAATTGGCAACGGCACAGCCAAGAAGTAAGTGCACTCGAGTAATAATTAACTTCATTCCCTGATCCTGCACACTAAACTTGACTAACATTTTTTTTTACTTGATCTCTGTAGTGATCTTCACTGGAGTCAGCCTGGTGAGAAGAAGCTGACTGGTGGAACCAACTGGCAACCCAAGACAGGTCCTTCTACCACCTGGAACCCTGCAGCCATGGTAGGGCTCTCACTTTACGAGAAAAAAAGAAAATAACACGTAAAATTACTACTTTATAATATTATGACTTTATTCTCGTAATATTACGACTTTATTCTCTAAATCTCAGATTGATTTTTTTTCCTCAATGTGGCCCTAATACTCAGTCGTACCGTCGTACCATAGAACCATAGACCTACAACAATGATAAATAAAAATGAAAATGTAAACTAAAAAGCCGCAGGTTGCTGACCCCTGCCCTATGACATCACAAGTTTGAGTTTTAGCAATCTAGTTTCTGGATTTGGGAGAGCTGTTCATGTTTTTCTAATATTTTTTTAGACTGTAGGAAGAACATGTATGAATTTTGAATATGGGCGTAGTTCCCCTTTAAAATCTCTGTTTTCTTTCTGCGAAGAAATGCCCAGTCAAGCCGTCCCTGGCAATCCTCCTTTTGCTGACTTGCCAGTGTAAGGTGTTGAGTGATGGTGGAACTAAGTCTTTACTGGATGGCCTTCAGTTCCTCCTGTATTGTGTATTATGTACTGTGCTTTCTTGGCTCCTGAGTGTCCTTTTACTCTTGTTAACTGGTGAGGTGACAGCCACAACCTCTTGTGTCTGCCTATGATGTCCTATTGAATGGCTGTTCATTGATATGAGCATTCAAGTGGGTCTGGAGCTTTGCTTCATTTCCCTCTTCCCATTAACTGTTTCACATGATGGCAGATTGATTTCAAACTGCGTGCTTTTATTGCACTGAAATGTTTGCAGTTGTCCTCTAGGTCTTAGTTGTTTTTCAAAGTCAATATGTTGAATTATTCAAGAAGATGCCAGTCGGAGAACAAACCACCAAAACAAAGCTACTGATGAGGTTCAAAATCCAACAATTAAGTTGATTCATATCTCATGACTTCAACTGATCATTTACCAGCACGGTCAACATCATTTAAGCCTTTTATTTTAGGATTCATTGTATTGTTTTTTTATCTCAGCATTCTCATGGAATCACAGTTAACCTATGTTCTCGTAGTAGTATGAGAGAAGTAACCGAGCCTGAACCAAATCCGACAGGCATCCATATCTTTATGTCCGATTCGACCCGAGCCTGACGCAGTTATTGTAAGCTGAAGTTTGTGTTACCCTGTCACGCAATTGTTGTTACCATGGTTACTAGGGGTGGGGGAAAGAAAGTGAGATTTTTTTACGATTTTTAAATATATATTTTTTTAATGCCAGAATCGATATATTTGCTGCTTTTGAGTCTACTGTATGTGGAGGTAGAAGTGAGTTACCGCTTTTATTGTTGTAGTCCGCGTAACGTGACATCCTATCCGTTCCGTATCCGTCAACAAAACCAACCATAGCGAGCCAAAACCACAAAGCAGAAAACGATGAGCGTCCGTGGGGTTTAGGACCTATACCTTCATATTTTAAATCCAGCGTGGAAACGCTACACATCCAGTAAAGTATGGAAACACTTTGGGTTTCACAGATTGACAGGAAAAGAAGAGCTAGACATCACGGCTAAAGCTGCATGCTAACTCTGTCACGGACAGGAAACGTTATTGTATCGCGGTAACGTGCGGTCGAGGTGGCCGTCGCTGTCATCTCTGTGGTCAAATCGGCCGACGCTAACGTTAAATCCAAAGTGGTAAACACTACGCATCGGCTGACGCACCAGAGTACGATTACTGTGTAAAAACCGCACCACACAAACCGCACCGGAGTTCAGTTAAAACGGACTAAATGTTGGCTTGCGAAAGCGCCCTAAGAAGCAGATACACACAACATCCCTCGGTCATTAAAGGCCCCTAATGTGAAGCAAAAAAAACAAGCCTTATCATGTCATTATTGACTATCTGAGGAGTGACACGTCCCCGAAACAAACCAAACATTGTCAGTGAGGAGGAATTCTGAAGGAGAGCTCTCGGTGCAATGAAACAAGCACAGTCTGTGATGAAAGCACCAATTTTGGCACCAGCGTCATGTCTGACTCACTTGTGCCTCCCTCGCCAATAACTGAATAGTTAATGAAATGTATCCGTCCCAAGAGGGCTGTGCGTTAGACAAATCTGGGTTTGTTATCACTGCAGGGGCTGTTGGGGGAAGCAAGGAAAAGGAAAGAGTCTGTACTTTATTCTCTCTAATCTCTTTCCACAAGGAGCACCTGCCAGTAACCAACTTCTACCCCCAGGACTCAACACACTCTCCTTTTTCCCTTTACTTCTGTCTGTCATTCAAAAAAAGAATCTGATCCAGCTGATGAGATTAGAAGCCCTTAAAGTCTTTTAGTAGTATTTGACACATTTTCAGTGGAAAGTTTTGTGGCATAAATGCTGTTTTTCAGCCTCTTTCCACCTTCATGTTTTGGGGTTTAACACTGAACATGAAACGTGTCTGGAACAGTTTGATCAAGTAATCGCCATCTGCACACAACGTCAGCTGTGTCAACGTCAGCTGTGTCAACCTCAATCCCAAAAGCTTCAGATCTTCATACAGTGGATAGAAAATGAATACACCCACCTTCGACGATTTTACATCTTGTTGTGTCGAGGTCTGTAAATTTCATATATTAAAGTGAGACTTGTTTTGCTCTGACCCAAAGTATACAACCTACCAGTCTTTTTGGGTAGCTCTGCACAAGGTTGGCATACCTGGAGTTGGAGATCTTGCCCCCAATACTCTTTGCAGAGCTGGGAGAGGTTTGTTGTGGGATTTAGGTCAGGGCCACTTGGCCACTCCAGAACATCCTCCTTGTTCTTTAGAAGCCACTCCATGGTAGCTTTGGCCTCGTGCTTTGGGTCATTGTCTCGTTATATACATTTCTGACCCAGAAATTGAGTCAAATTTGCAGACCTCTTCAGGTTCTTCTCCAGAATCTCCATGTATTTGGCTCCATCCATCCTCCCTTCAGTTCTGACAAGTTCCCCATTCCCTTGAGATGAGAACACTAACCCAAGCTTGATGTTTTTTCATCAGCAAGCTCGACTAGTCCGAACAAGGTCAGCTTTGTCATCCGACTGCTCTCTTAAGAAATAGAAAAAACAATCCTCCCACTAAGAACCTTTGACTGTGATCAGAGACGGCAACTCTTCCAGAAGCCTTCATCATGACATATTCCTGAATAGATTCATTTTAGTTACTGTGATTTAAATGTACGCTGAAGTCTAACTTGAATTTTCATAATCTAATAATAA
The DNA here is from genome assembly GCA_916700685.1 of Adelosebastes latens. NCBI lineage: Eukaryota > Metazoa > Chordata > Actinopteri > Perciformes > Sebastidae > Adelosebastes > Adelosebastes latens. Next base: position 5,099 of record CAKAKR010026373.1, on the reverse strand, counting down.
ACTGTTAGCTGTGAGCTGGGTACGGCTGTGTCCTGATTCTGTAGAAGGAATCATCTTGTCTTTTGTGTCACCTCAGGCACCATCTGTCATGACATTCCCTGCAACCACACCGACAGGCATGATGGCATATGCAATGGTAAGTCAGCTGGGACTGTGACACACACACACACACACACACACACACACACACACACACACACACACACACACACACAGACACACATACAGACTCTGCAAGGAGGAGATTTTCTTATATATTAATTAGTGTGTAGCAGGGGTGGGGAAAAAAATCAATTCAACTATGTAGCGCAATCTTTATTTCTTTTTTTTTCACAATTTTGAAATATATTTTTTTAATGCCAGAATCGATATATTTGCTTCATTTGAGTCTGTGTGGAGGTAGAAGGAAGTTACCACTTGTATTGTTGTAGTCTGTGACGTCATATCCGTTCCGTATCCGTCAACCAAAACAAACCGCAGCGAGCCGAAACAGAAAACAGAAAACGGTGGAGGGTCTGCGTGGATACGACCTGCACCCTCACATGTTAAATCCAGCGTGGTAAACACCACACATCCAGTAAAGGATGGAAACACTTTGGGTTTCACACATTGACAGGAAAAGCAGAGCTAGACATCACGGCTAAAGCTGCATGCTAACTCTGTCACGGACAGGAAACGTTATCGTATCGCGGTAACGTGCGGTCGAGCCAGCCGTCGCTCTCATCTCCGTGGTCAAATGGGCCGACGCTACGACTGTAGAGCACCCATATACTGACATTTATGTTAAATGCTTTCAAACGGCCCCGATGGAGCTGACATACCTTTGAGCAAATACTGTGTGTAAAATGTGTTTTTTTTGCGTTAGCGGTAAAAATAAACCGACTGATGGAACAAATAATTCACCGTGTGTAGATGGAGCTCTGTGTATTTGGGTGATGAGTGATGATGCTCACTGAACAGGCTGCTTTCCTTCAATGCCACAGTGTTGTTTTTAGCTCCTAGATCCTAGTAATAATTCTACTTTCCTCTCCCATCAGCCTCCCCACATGGGCTCCATGGTGATGAACCAGCCCACCATGATGTACAGCCAGCCTGCGATGAGGCCAGCCAACCCCTTTGGCACCAATCCAGGTGCACAGGTAATGGATGTCCCAGTGGCTCAGTGACCCAGCCTGTCTGAACTAGATAAATGTTTGTGTTCAAACCTTCCATAACACATGACAGTCGCCTCAGCTCTGATGCTCCTCTTCTCACGTGTTATACTCTAGATTAGCATTTGTGTGAGCTCTCAAATCTGACTCTGTATATTATTAATATTTCAGTCTAATCAATGTAGACTTTACACTGCTTTTCCATGTGGAGAGGAAATGCTGGAAATTCGAAAAATGGTTGAAATATCGCAAGCTTTTACGCTTTGCTGAGGTGGAAAAGTTGATGTTGATTAAAAACAAAATGCAACAAAATGCATGACATCCACACATTACTAAAAAAAATACTGTAGGAATGCATCAGTTTTATTTTCTGATCAGACACCTGTAGCGTAGTTGTTCTTCCAGAGTTCCTCTCGTATCACCGGCTCTCTGTGACTCAGTCACCCAACAGCTTCTACTCCTTCAGCCCCCTCAGAGCAGCAGGGAACCGCCTACTTGCACAGCTCCTTCTGCGGAATTTCCTCTAGAGCCTCTTTAGGTCCAGTTCTTTTCATCTCCAGGTCCTCAGTGTGTCAAACAAAGTGCATGTTTGAGCAGAACATGGCTCACTACACTTTACTGTCAGATGTTGGTTCGCTGCTTTGCACACTCAAGACGAGTGTCATGATGAGATGTGAGAGTTTGAGAATTACACTTGAAGTCTCATGCAGGCATGAATTCCAAGTCCATGGACAAAGTGCTAAGTTAAATCTGCAGTGGGTAGAAATGGAGCAGATATGATTTTAAAAAAAGTTATTTTTATAAAACGGTCACTATATCCTGACGGTAGTGCATGAGACAGGTAATCTGAAAAAAAATCATGTTCCTCTGTGTCCTCTGTTGCTCCTAATGGCATCTGCAGGATTTCACAGACCGAAGGAAAACAACCAGTCAGAGTTGATCTGGAGTTTGTCGTCAATCACTCGTGAACTCCAACCATACGGTCAAACTAGGCAGCGCTGATCAAATATGAATCAATATTGTGTTACTGTAATGCCTATTTCTGTCCTCAGATGTTCTCAGAATCATCTTGTAGTGTACTGTTTAGCTGTAACATGAGAAAGTTTGTGACCCGGCAGCCATGTTGAGATCTGGTGAGGAAATGCCAAGCACCGCCCACCAGCTGTAACACAGCCAATAGAAACTCTCTCTCTCTCTGAAATGACCTGTGATTGGTCAAAGTCTCCCATCACTAGGCTAGATTTCTTTAAAGCCTGAAAACAGAGCCATGAGGAGGAGCAGAAGTCTAGTTTTCTCTCAGAACACTTGAATTACAATATGCTGAAAGGTTATTGTGGAGTTTTTGCCCAAAAACGTTCTGCCTGCTGCAGGTTTAAGTGGTTGTATGAATATCATTTGTATCAATAGCAATATGGCAACAGGACGAAGTCATCGTTGTCTGAAACAAAACCAAAGGCAAGCTTCACAACCCATCTTTATTTGGACCTTGTTGGAGCATGTTAGCTGATGGATTTCTGTACATGGAGCATTGGAAGTCTGGATACTGGTCTTGCATTACTGTTTTTTTCTTTTCTCTCACCAGATGCAGTTTATGTAACCTG
>CAKAKR010026345.1:33681-61970 GCA_916700685.1 Adelosebastes latens | reverse complement strand
GACAACATATTTGACGTATTGTCGTCTTCTGAGAAGTTGCGCCATGTGAGATCTGACCCAGGAGTTTGATGAATTAAGAGCAAATACTCGACTGTGTGTGCTTAAAGTAAATTCATTTTCCAGGGAGTAAAGGAACGCTGCGACTTGAGTATTTATTTGATTAAACTTGGGCATATTGTTTGATGGTGCAGCTAACAATGCTAGCCATGGGAAATCTGTATGCATTTATTCTGCATATAACCTGCAGTTTCCCCATGAGCAGCTGCTATACTTTAAAAATAATCAGTATTACATTGCAACAAAACTCTAAGTATCTCCAAACTATTCCTTTTGGAGCCACCAGATATACAGTGAAACCTGCACCTGTAAACGGCTTCAGCCCCGCTGTAGCTCATCACCATCCTCTCAGAGGCACTAGCATATAATCCAACAGCGCAAACCAGGATTTGAGACCACTTAGGAAGATGACAGATGGGATTGGTAACAAATCCCCTTATCCTCAGCTCAATTCATTTCCATAAGTGTCAACACACCCGGAGTCTCGTAGTGAGACGAGAAGTTACAGCCAGGAGAGGTTTGACGCAGGAGTTTTGTGAATTACACAAAAACATGGAACCCTCCATGCCTCAGAGATGATCAGTCAGTGTTGTATGCTAGAATATTCATACTGCAATGAATGTTGCAACGCAGACATTTGGGAATATGGGGGGGGAGTAGTTTGCATGTGCTTTAAAGATAAAGTCACCTTAGTCATTTACTGTGAAGGGATCTGAAATCCCCTGCTAGGTCTTCTACACACACACACACACAAACACACACACACACACACACACACACACACACACACACACACACACTAAAGAAAGATGCATACAAGCAAACAGTCACTGAGGAATGCACCAAGAGAGGTAAGCAGTAAGAAGGTAATAAGCTTCGCTGTGTGTGGCGCTGTCATAGGGAGAGGATTCACACACACACACACACACACACACACACACGGAAGAACGGATTAGAGGATATTGGGTATCACGTCGTCTACTCTCTCACTCTGTAAATAAGAGTAAAGAACTAGAGACTAAAACCAGCTAAATAGAGAGAGTGTGAGACAGAGAGCCAGATCATGAGACAGACTGACAGTTTAATTGGCCGAGAGAAGAGAAGAGTGTGAACGTGTGAATAAGAGAGAGCGGGGGAACCGCGGAGAGAGAGAGAGAGAGAGCGAGAGAGAGAGAGAGGGGACACTGGTGTGCACGGGAGTTTTTCACGGGAGAAAGAATGCAGTCAGGAATTCTTTTAATTGTCCGAACTCCGCCTCGATGCTCAGCCTACTCAGCCGTCCTAGGACACATACACACACACACACACACACACACACTGTAGATACATACCAGTCATTCTGTCTGCACAGTGCTTCACTGCCAACCTCCATAGGACTTTTTAATAATAATAGTTTATAGCCAACCTGCACTCTCCGCTCAGGACACTAACAAAAATGACTTCATGAAATATATTTCCGTGTCCTCGTCCAAGTCTAGTCCGACTGATTTATGTAACTCTGCTAATACAGCAAGCTCATCAAAAGGAACAGGGAAGATGACACTTAGTATGTGTCTTCATTTTTGTTTCTGCCTTTACATAAAACAGTTGTTTTGATGTTTTTGCGTGCATTAAAGTCTAACAAAAGTGTTAGAGGAAAGATGCTTTTCTTCTTTACAAAATATTTGCAAGACCAATTTTTGCATCGTTCATATCTCTCTTTACATCGGCCAGCAGTTTTCTTTCCAGCCGTTTGCTGGCTATGTTTCTTGCTGTTTCGCCGCCATCAACTGACGATCGATTGTTCGATGGAAGAACGAGGCCCTGATCAGACAGAGCGTGTTTTGTCGGTGGAAAACGCGAGGCGCACTGCACTGCCTTTTTGTTGCCCTGATTAGACAGAGCGTTTTATGCAGTGTGCTTCGTCTTTATTTTTTTTTAACACAAACCATGAACTGTACGCTACCTAATAGTTGATGGTACAGTTTGAATTAATGAAAACAACTTACCCAAAATCTCAAGTACTGCACTAACTTGCCTCCAGGCCTACTGTTTTGTGTTCAGATCATGGTTACTACGATTGGTTAAGTCATATAGCTCCGGGTATCCAGCAAAGGTCACCACAATGAGAAAAAAAAAAAAGGATGCTAAAACGCACTCTGTCTGCAATGTAAATCATGTCACCTACATGCACATGCATGTGAGTCCTTGTGTGTGAGCACAAGATACAAACAAAACAGGGACCTGTTCATCACATATCAAACATTCCTCCACCGTGCCCCAAGTAGTCAAAAGCTCCACAGGGTGCCTTTAGGTGGTTTTAGTGGAGTGCAGTAAAATATTATTGTGCCATAAATCAGTACAGCGGATTTATTACAAAATGTGACCCAGTGGCACAAAAGTAAAATGTGAGGTGGCTGTCAGTAGTGTATTGTTATGAATGTCTCAAAGGTCACAAAATAAGGATTCACTAATATAAAAAAAAGTGTTAGCATCTTTAATCAACAGATGTATTCTTGCTGCAACCAGCAGTCAGCTGGCTCCGATCAGCCGTCACACAGTAGCGCTGCCGTGTGATGGCTGCTGAGTTCCTCTATAACATTTAGCTCTTCCTGTTTAACTTGGCCTCCTTCTCTGCTCACAGCTGTCCTCCTCAAAGCTGCCCTTGGGGTAGGATTCACTGTGCCCAGGTGTGTGCCTCCCAGTGTGGGTGTGTGTGTGTGTGCTATGTATAGAGTTACCGAGGGGCCACTGAGTACAGCCGTCTCAGATCTGGGGGAATCAATGAAACGCAACACTGGCAGATTGCTGACACTTTCTGTTGACACACTGTCATTATACACTCAGTTTAATGCTGAGCTTAAAAACATTAAGTGTTTTTAAGATGCAGTTTGAATATAGATTTTAAAAATAAAGTGAAAATGTAGTGAAAGCAGTGAGAATTAATGCGCCTGTGAGACATACATTAAAAGGTCCGTTATACAAATGCACACACACACACACACACACACAATACAGACAGAAAGGCGACAGTCGCAGAAACCTGACATCAGATGTCACCTTGTGATGTCTTTCTCTCCTTTGTGTCTGTCTCTTTCCCATTTTCTGCCATACTCCCCCCCCCTCCTCTATCTCTCTCGCTTTGTTGCAGGAGTTCGTGTTTCAAAGAGGGAAATTACCTTATTCACACACAAGACACACAATACCAACAAACCATCAGTCGTGCCCTACAGCGCTGCTTTACCCTCCCCGCCTGCAAACCTCCGCTCCCACTGTAATGAGAAGAGCTCTGCTGCCTGGCACTGCTCAGCGACAGCAGCCAAGATGAGGGATGAAGATTTTTTTTTTTATGAGAAAACCTAAACAAAGGAAGGACATCCAGAGGAGAAAGTGATGTTTAGAGTTTCAGAGTTGAACAAACTGCACTTTTCTCTTCATCACTTTTTTCCCAGTGTTTCCACTTTCTCCTCCTCTTCCTCTGCACCTCTTTCTTCTATTCTTGCCTCTCCTCGTCTCTTCTTCGTGTACTTCTGTCTTGTCTTTTCCTCTCCTCTTACTTGTTCGCGCTGCTTTTATTATTTAGCACCTGTCGACCGAAGAACAGAAAACCTTGTCATGCGAACTGTCTGACGTACACACACACACACACACACACACACACACACACACACACACACAGGCGGTAGTCGTGACAGAACCACACACTTCCAAATGCTGACGCACATAGACCCGCATGCAGAGGGTTCCAGATACTGTATACATGAACACACCACGCACACACACACACTCCTGACATTTCTGATGCACATTAGCTAATGTGGAAAGACGGCTGGGCTGAATTACCACTACACCTAATGACTATTTCATGTCAGGATGAGAGGAGGAGCAGAGAGGAGGACGAGAGGCCAGAAACTGAACACGGATGGATTCAGCTGGTCTGACTCTCCCTACTGCCTTTCCTCTTCATCCTTTTCTCTTTCTCTCTTGTCATAATAAATTGATCTCACAGTCTATGGATGGAGTTAAATTTTTGACTGACAACCCGGTATCATGCCAAAGCATGTAATAGACCCGTCTGTCCACCAGAGGATAGCGTGTCAGTGTCACGTTTTGCCTCACCGAGGCGTGAATATAGCACGCGTGTATGAAGCTGCTGCACACATGCATCAAAACTACTCGCTGACTGATACTTAACTAGCAGTCCACTTCTATGCTTTGGTACACTTGGTTTTGACACCTGATGCGAACCGTACCCGAGTACACATGAACCTTTTTCAAGACCACCTTTTCAAATGGACCTGGGCACGGACCAACGAACCGGGCCCCGGTCCCTGATGTGAAAGCTTTGTATATATTCATGACATGTTGGTCTACAGGACCCGATCTCTCTGTGAAATCTTACAATTTATCATGCAGGTTAAAAGACATTTTTTTCCAACTTCATAATATCAATTGTGTCATTAATCCACTCTTTGCTGGTCGGTGCATTGGAGTCAAGCCAGTTGTTTATTAGAATCACTTTTTTACTACACAGATTTTAGTTATTCGAGATATTCATGCAGATCCCCAAGAATGTATTTTGCTGTAAGACAATGATTTAAAATTCCCAGTCATAGTTATTTTTTTGCATTCTCAAAAAAGTCGTGATGGAGTATGGAGGATGGAACCTGCCAAAATCAAAAACAAATAAATAAATAAATCTAAAAATGAATAAATAATTAAATAAATAAAAAATAACACATTAAAAATAATATAAAAAGGGAAAATTAAACAGAAGAGTAGATAAGTAAGGGAATTAATACAAGAAATATCAATGAATTATTCAAATGTATTATTCAAGTCACATTTTATCAATTAATGGCTACATTTACTTTTAATTATTTTGCGACATTTAATGACATATTTATTTATTTATCGAGTCATTTCTTTATTCATTTATTTATTTTTTGATTTTGTCAGGTTCTGTCCTCCATAGTAAATATGCATCAGTACACCAGTTGCTATTCTCGCTCACCTCCACATATTTCTGCACAATTAGATTATGTATTAATCCCTTTGTTAAAATTTTAATTATAACCATCAAACCCACTGATCATTTAGCTGATTGTAGTTGAACAGTTGAAGTCAAAGGGTACATCAGTCATTATGCATTTATTCACACGGTTTGGCCTCAAAAAAGTTTTGCACCAAAGAGTTTGGCGACAAAATTATGTTTAAATCACTGCTGTGTAATTTGAAGCAGGATGTATCTCGGTGACAGTGTTGCAGAGATGATCTGACAACTTTACAGAGTCTTTACAGAGTCTCTGGGTTCATATGGAGGCTGGATGACAGGACCTCACATAAAGCGCACTGAGAGATCATAACACACAGCATGGGATGGAAGTGGTTTCACTTTTACACTCTACGGTTCATTGGCTTTCAGAGAGGTCTCGCTTACTCCGCTAATAGTTGAGCTTGACATGTTTTTTTTCCTCTGTTCAGGAAGCGAACATCAGCGTGTCAGTGTGTAGCTTTACCATGCTGTTAAACCTCCACTGCTGCACAGCAGCCCTGCAGGACTGAAGGACTGATGACAGGGTTTGACAACAGTGTGAGTGTGTGTGTCTGTGTGTGGGGACAGAACTGTTAATCTGTCTCACTGTGAAGGTCTTTGCACACCAAGTCCGTATTTTTGTATGCATTTTTTTATCCGTCATCCGCTAAAAACCGTTACGCACAGAAACCTTGCAAACTGAGTCCAATGTGTTTTATTATTTTACTTTTATTTATCTATTGTAAATTTGCAATACAGACAAAACTGAATTAATAACGTGGGTAGAATGGATAGCACTAGTCCCAAACGGGGATAATGAATGTATGACATTAGCAAGAAGCTGTTGTTTAGCTGCCTTGAGAACCATCACTGCTGTCTAATCTTTCCTACATCCTTTATTTTGCAACCACCTGCCACTGTCTTTAAATTCTGAATCTCTGTATTCTTTTATTTCTTTATCTTAAAGTGCTTTGTGCTAGGAGATGAAGTGAACTTTCATCAGATTTCATTTTGGATGATGACGTTGCATATACGGTGGCTCTGAGTTTCAAACACTCCTCTTTTAGCTTTTAACATGCAAAAAAATGCAGAAAATCAAAACCTGTTATGAAAACTTTCATGACGGACAAAAGTTTCGGAGTTGGGTGTAAACGTGATTGACACAACGTGAGGTCGTATTTATTTTTAAACTCATCTCCCATCTGGGGACTACACAATTTGGTCACCACAAGGTAAAATAGATATTTATGGGTTGGTTTTAGGGTTAAGGTTGGAAGATCAGGGTAAGGGTTGATTGGGTGTAGTGTAGAAGTTAGGGTTATGGTAAGCCAATTAATGTTAATAAAATATCCCAACTTCCTACCACACCGGATGTATTGAATCAAAATTCCACTGTCAACATTACCACCTTAGTTAAACTGTAATGAGAAAGGTTTCAGTGGTTGTATTTTGGGATCATAGCAGTATAGCAAACCTGTAGTGGCAGAAGTGTTTTCCTAACAATGGACGCCTAACATAGAATATTGTTGGTTAAAAAGTCTTGTGACCTAAACTCTCACTCATTTGTGGCAGTTTTTAGCCATCACAAATTACAATGTCATGATTCAACAATCATCTGACTGATAAACAAGCTGTTGTTTGATGCTGATTTTAAATTATTAAATATTACTAAAAAAGTTTCCAAATTAGTTCCCAACAAAATCTCAAATGAACAATGAAAACTTTGATAAAAATAAAAAGCACACACATACTGAGCTTACATGTTCAGCGTGATGTGTTTAAACTTGTTGATGTTTTTGTACTCACAAACGTGGATTCATAAGAGTTTACTGAAAGTATAAGCACTGCCAGGTATACGTATAGATAATTTCTGTGTGTTGAGTGAAGGTGCGTCCAGGTATTTAGGTGAAAACAACTGTTGTTCAGCATGTCACAGCCTGCTATTTTCTTATATTTGCAGACTAAACTCCCTGCAGAATGCTGGTCACTCATTATGTCTCTGCCTTTCATCTGTCACCATTACTGTCACAAGACAGACAGAGAGCCATACATGCACACAAAAGAATACACACTCAAACACACAAGATGGATACACCAAATGCAGGTCCTTTTCATCAGATAAGAAAAAAAAAAAAAAAATTCTCTGCTGACATTGTGCTTGTTTAAGGATTTCCACCAATAACACCATAATAACACAATGTATGTTTTCATTGTCCACATCTTGAACTGCATCTAGATGTCAAATGCACAGTGCTTGCACAAAGGACTGATCCATGACCACAAACTGAACTCAATAAACTGCATTATGTGCAAAAATGTAAGGGAAAAGGCTAGATAAAGCGGAGAGAAGAGTTGTAAATTAGGGACATGGGTGTGTTTCTGTTGCCCTCAGGTAGATACCATCATTAGCTACTGACCTCTGACTCAGCGTACCTGCCTCATTACCTCCCCTTTCCATCTTCTGTTGCCCCCAACCATTCCATCCATCTTTCATTATGACCATAGACTGTAGCCTATATAAGAAGTTGACGTAGTCACCATGACGTAACCCACTGGTTTGTGGACTGCTATTTTGAAGCTTTGAGTTCGGCATTTTGGCTGTTGCCATCTTGTTTATTTGCAACCAGTAGTGACACGACAGGGTGGAGCTAAGTACAACCAAATGCTGAATAAGACATTTTTAGGCAACCAAAATGTTAAAACTTTATTAACTTTCATGAACTGAAAACACACTGTGAAAGGGTTAAAGTTGTAAGATGAAAACACGGACAACTCCCAGACCAGACAACGCCGTGGTAGCGACCTGTCAATCACAAGGTAGCCACGCCCTAAAGCATCCCCTGCTTTTTGGTGTATCTGACTCTAAATGGGACCATAATTTACTAAATGAACATAAGAAGACTTAAAACTAGCGATTGAGACCATAAACTCATGTTTACAATGTTTACTGAGGTAATAAATCAAGTGAGAAGTAGGCTCATTTTCTCATAGACTTCTATACAATCAGACATCTTTTTGCAACCAGAGGAGTCACCCCCTGCTGGCTATTAGAAAGAAGGCAAGTTTAAGGCACTTCTGCATCGGCTTCACTTTTCAGACCCCAGAGGTTGCCCACTGGTTATGAGAAAAAAAGGTTGCAAATGGAATAATAAGTGGAAGACTGAAAGTGGAAGAAGAAGTAAAAGAGAAGAAGTAGAGTTTGGGAGAAATTCACTGGGAAGAAGGGAAGAACTGAAATAGAGGCAGAGAAGAAAGTTCTTAAACAGTGAGTGAAGTGACCTGTTGCCTCCCTTTTTCTTATCAGCAGCTCTAATTACATTCACCTGTCTAAACAGCTAGAAATGTGTAACAACCTGCTGCAGCACATTTCACATTAATCAGTCGCCGTCTTCAAAAACTATTCCACCTCCCTCATTCTCTTCTACCAACTCCGAGTTTCTCTCTCTCTTCTCTTCTTCCTTCTGCTCTTTGTACCGCTGTCACAGGCGACATTGGAGTAATCAGTCAAATGTTTTGTCCCACGTCACAAACACCTGCATTAAAATGCACACAGTTATATATATGCACAATTAAATGTATATATGCAGGAACAGACTCTCCCTCTTTAATCAACATGAGAATTCACATTCTTGGTGGTCATTAAAAGACACACACACACAAAACCCATGGCCACTAATGAGGGATGCAGTGAGCGGTATATAAGCATATGGGGTCTGAAGCATGAAACACGTTGCTGTTTGAAGCCCCCTCACCCACACAGAAGACACCAGCCAATTCTCTTCATAGTTCATCATCAGTGGTCACATCAAACACTGTCAGCTCGCTCTGTATTTGAGGAGTAACTTTTCATTCCTGCCAATAAAACAGGTTTGGATTTATATCTGATGTCAATGTATTTTTGGTTCATTGTCGCTCATTTGAGATATTTAATGGCATTTCTGGCCTTTATGGCAACAGAAGGTGTGAGAGGGAGAGAAAAAGCTTGTGACAAATGTCTCAGATTATATACCTGACTGAGCTTTTGTTCTGGTAAACCTCCAGCATGTCAGCTCATCATGTCAGTTTGGCTGAAATTAAATGAAGATGGTGTCAATACGAGCATTACGTAATGCTTTCTGAAAACAACATTGAGATTGTACCTTTTGGTGTTGTCAGTAGGGCAGGACCCTACGTGCATCATGGTACACTTTTGAGCGAATCCATTTTTATCTTTCTTAGTAAATTATAAACCACTTATCTGGGTCTGAGTCACTGCAGTAGATGGTGAAGCAAAGTTGACTCCCTAGACTCTACTTCTAGCTCCTCCGGGTCTCCTAAAAATTATGTTCTCAGACAATGAAACTGTATTGTCAATTATGTTTCGAGGGAAACGTATTTTCTCCCAGATTACTCATGTTTTTGCCGTATCACAAATACGTTTCTAACCAAAGTCCGCAGAGGTCTGTGTATAGGGAAGAGGTCGGGGTGGATGGATGGATGAAACAAACACAGGACTTCCAACCTGGACACCACTGTTCATGTCCTGTGTGAAACAAAAAGTCAATGTTGACTTATTTTAGCGTTACGTTAAATGTTTAACGTTACGCACGCAACTTAAACTACGTAACAAACGTACTTTAAGCCAAACCATGATGTTTTTACCAAACCTAACAAAGTAGTTTTGTTGTGTTTTGTTTCACTTCACAACCACATGTTTAAACTGACCATAATCCTAGGGGAAAATATGTTTCCCTCGAAATGTACATGATTGAATGGGAACGTAACAAGGCACAAATCTCTCCAGCGTGTTCTAGATCTGTCCCTTCCATTTGATCCGGAGGTATCCTAATCAGATGCTAAACCACCTCAATGGTCTCCTTTCAATAGTCCAGCTTTTTTACTGCCTTTTTCCTGTTTTGTCTCAGTTTGGTGTGGCTGCTAACTCCCCTTTTGGTCTGAGGACCATGTAGGCAGAAGGACACCGTTTGGAACAACCAACTGGTAGAAGTGATTTTGCTAAAACAAGGACATGATCCCTAACTGGCTTCCCACCCATGAGCAGTACCAATTAGTTACCTTAAAAGTACCGCTTCTAGAAATGACCCTGGGTCTCTGCAGTGGTGGTCGAGTGCAAATTTCCCAGCACCCCCTGATGGTGCATTCAGAAACCTCTCAAGCCGAGCTGGTATGAGTACAACATCTACTTTGTACCATTATGGTGGATCAAAAGGTGAAACCATCTGGGGCCTATTATGTTTCTGTTGTGGTACATCTGTGAAAACTTTCATGCAAAAATGTTCCTCTCCTGTACATCTGTTTGAGTCTAGGAAAAAACAATCTGCATACAATCTATCAGTCCGACCCGGTCTCACTTGTTATTTAAAAACAGGGATGTGTTTTCCACTCCTCAACAAATAGGAAGAGCAGACCTGAAATCTTTCCACACACAGTACTGTAGGTAACAACCCTCTACGTGTCAAATGTCTTTTCCACAAGACCAGCCGACCCTGAGCCTGCAGCTAAAATACCTTATCTGTCCATCTGAAAAGACCATTTTACTAACGGCCGCAGCTACTGCTACATACCATACATGCTTCCTGCACTGAATCTGTCAGGATGCCCGACTCGTGCTGTGCTACTGTGTGTATACTCACAGTGTGTTAGTGTGTGTGTGTTTTGTTTAATTTCAGCGCACTGTATCGTGAAACTCTTCCTTGGGTCAATGCTCTTGAGGTTTACTCCACCTCTCTTTTTGCAGAGATATTAACACACAACACCAAAATGCTTTTCTTAAGTATTACTGCAGTCTTTCAGTGGGACAGAAAACACACACAAACTCACACACACATTTAAATCATATGCATTGGATTTATGATGCATGCACAGACACACACACACAGAACCTGTACAGATGTAAAGTATAAATAGTATAGCTGTCAATCGATTAAAATATTTAATCACGATTAATTGCACATTATTTATTTGTTCAAAATGTGCCTTAAAGGGAGATTTGTAGAAGTATTTAATACTCTTATCGACATGGGAGTGGACAAATATGCTGCTTTATGCAAATATATGTATATATTTATTACTGGAAATCAATTAACAACACAAAACAATGACAAATATTGTCCAGAAACCCTCACAGGTACTGCATTTAGCATAAAAAATATGCTCAAATCATAACATGGCAAACTCAAGCCCAACAGGCAACAACAGCTGTCAGTGTGTCAGTGTGCTGACTTGACTATGACTTGCCCCAAACTGCTATGTGATTATCATAAAGTGGGCATGTCTGTAAAGGGGAGACTCGTCAGTACCCATAGAACCCATTTTCATTCACATATCTTGAGGTCAGAGGTCAAGGGACCCCTTTGAAAATTGCCAAGCCAGTTTTTCCTCGCAACAAGCTAGTATGACATGGTTGATACCAATGGATTCCTTAGGTTTTGTAGTTTCATATGATATCAGTATCTTCACTCTAGCTTTAAAACTGAACCTGCTACAAAGATCACAATTTGCGTTAATGCGTTATTATCATGATAACTTTGACAGCCTTAATACTGTAAATAGGAGTGCAGTATGAACACTATACACGCCTTTATAGGTTCACAAAAATATATAGATTTTTTATGTTGTTTGGTGTACACAAGTGCAAGATCTCAAATTCCCAACCTGGGCACGTTGGAGACTTTTTAGATCATGTCTTCTGATTCTGAAGTGTGATACAATCAATAACAAAATGTCTTTGTTCCTCGTCTGTCTGCTTGTTAGCGGGATGAGGCTCGGTTTATAGACACACACTCAAACACACACACACACACACACTCATTGAGACACGCCCATCGTAGTCCCCAGGTGCAGCTTGTGGAGATGGAGGCTCTCTGAAGGTGAACCCCATGGTGAGAAAAAGGCGAGGTGCTGTGCTCTGAGAGTGTTTGTGTATCTGTCCTTTCATGTATTCAGTTGTCTGTTATGTCTGTATCTGGGGCTGAAGAAAGATAAAGAAAGGCAGAAAGAAAGATGTATGACAGATGCATTAAAAAAATAGACAAAAAAAAGTTATTTTTTTTACCTGAAAATGTAAGTTGCTCAGTCTGAACTGTAAAAAAAAAAAAAAAAATCTGAAAATATAAAAGGGGGGATAGACTGAATAGAGACCGAGAGGTTGAAGTGAGGGGGGTTGAAGGATGGAAGGATGTAGCTTTTATCTGGAGGAGGGGAAGCCAAATTAGAAATGTGGCATGATCCCCCCCTCCTGGGACTGAGTCAATTAGCCTGACTGGAGGAGCTGCCAAGAGGCTATAGGGCTGGGGGATGGTGTCGGTAAAGAGGGTGGAGGTGGTGGTGGTGGTGGTGGGGGTGACTGGTTGAGACAGGAGAGGCCTAGGGCGTAGGCAAGAGGGTTTTCATGGGAGGGTGGGTGGATGTGGAGGGGAAACTGGCTAATATAAGACAGGGGCTTGCTGGGCGTTGTGCGAGATATTACATCCAGTATGAACATAATGGAAAAGGTGAAGGTTGAAGCATTTCCATATGTGGTTAATACCTGCAGTAACCATCAACCATCTTTTCATTCAATGTCTTAATCACAGGCTGGGCACCATATAGCATTCTATAGACATGGACAGAGGGAACTTGAACTTTTGACCTGGTCTCTCAGTCCATCACGAATCAGATGCGGCACCGTGTCCTGGCCATCATCAAAAACGCAAGGACTAGTGCTGCAGTGATTAGCCTATTTTTTTTTTTATTAGAAATGAGACAGAAATTAATCACAAATCATAAATAAATTATGTAAAATGTTTGTGCCTGTGGCTCACCAGGTCGTCCACTAATCACGAGGTTGGCGGTTCAATCCCCGGTTCCTCCTGTCCACATGTCAAAGTGTCCTTGAGCAAGTTACTGAACTGAATAGCTGTCGATGGTCAGCACCTATAGCATGGAAGCTCACTGCCATCGGTGTGTGAGAGTTTTGCATAAAAATGCTATATAAATGGAGCCCATTTACCACTTGCTGCAAGCTTATCGAATGTTGAGAAGTTTTACATCATTTTAAATTGACCTCTTATAGTATGAGATAAAACAAGCAGTTAGAAGACATCACCTTTGACATTCGATTTGATATAATAACAAATATTCTTTTTACTTTTTTTTAAACATCATAACCTTGCTCTGCTGGGGTAGAGTCTTGGACTAACTGGAAGATACAAGAAAGCGAAGATGAAAAACAATGGACTGAAGGGCTGTTGGTGTAGGTGCGGCTGACAGCAGCTGTACTGCAGAATTTAACAGGAGTGGATGGCGAGAGGATGGTGAGGGGCTGGAAGCGTTGGCAAAATGCCATTCTCTCACCAAGCAGCTGCACCCATGGGACCAGATCAATCATTACTGCACCAAATCACTACTGGCAATACGTGCTAGCCTCGACCCAAAAAAATTGGCTTCAAACTAAGACTTTTAATAATGAAAGACAATTCGAGGAAACAGCAGGGAAACAGCAGCAGTAGCTGAAAAACAAGACTCTTGCAATAAATGCTTTCTATAACTCTGTGTGATCCGGAGCAGCTGCAGAACAGCGGTAAACAGGATTACAGGTGGTGAGAAGAGATGAAGATCAGGAGGAGGGGAGGGCAAAGAGGGAGGGAAAGGAGGGGGGAGGTACATGAAGGAGGTGAGGAAAGGGAGGGTGAATACAGAGTTGGGTGTTGTTGGGGAAGGTGGAGGGACGAGGTGAAGGAAATAAAAAAGGAGTAAGGGAAGGAGAGAGTAAAAAGGGGAAAACACTAACAAAGGAATAACTGTATGTTTATGAGTTCCCAAATGAGATACGAGACAGTCCCTATGTGGTATCATCACCGGCACTAGCAGAGGGTGGCAGGTGACTTGAGTGACAGGTTAAAGAGGAAACGAGAAGGAGACGAGGCTGCACTGCACGCGCTCAGTAGCGTGTCACCAGGCAGGCCTGCGTCTCCTTCCTTATCTGACAGGCACACTGCAGAACAGCAAAATCCCCTGCATAAGCCCCTCGAGCACTCCTCTGGGACGTGTGTTGTGTGGTTGTGTGTGTGTGTGTGTGTGTAGACAGAGACAGTTTCTTAAACTATAAGGGTGCTTGTATGTGTGTGATAATGTGTGTGTGTTTATGTGTGTGTGTGTGTGACAGGGATGGTGAGAATCTCGTTATTTTCCTATCTTCCTGTGTAAAGCCTCCTAATTCCACCTCACCTTCAACACTGCATGACCGCTCAAGGTGACAGGACAGGACGGGCCCGGAGTCCAAACTCACACACACACACACACACACACACACACACACACATATCTATACAAATCGAATGTGCAATTACAGGTCAGTCTGGCAAAGGAGAGGCTGTTCTGCAACAGCGCTGGGCAGACCTGAGCATTCAAGGAAGAAAGAAGAAATTAGGACGGACAGGAAGGGTGTGTGCATGTATGTGTGTGTGTGAGAAGGGGGAGTGGAGGGGAAGATAGAAGGAAAGGAAAGGTAAGAAAGGGAGCACAAAGACAGTGTTGGAGAAATCTTTAGAGAGCAGCTTTTAGCCACCTTGTGTGCAAAAAAAATATTCCCATATTTACTTTGTAGTATATTTAATGTGCTGTTTGGGTTGGTGGTGTTTGACAGATGTGGGTTTTTGAATGCTGATACCACATAATACTCATTCATACGCCATTTAGTTTGACTGGACTGTTATGACACGGTAATCTCAAGTCATTTTTTGTGCAATAAGAACGCCGTTCTTGCTTTTTGCGTGTCATACACTATGTAGTCTGTACTGACTGCAATGTAAACACATCTGTGTAAATATGCTATACACTCAGAGCTAGTGATGTAGAATGAAAAGTGAGAAAGTCTACTTATGGTGGACTTATTCTACAAACACAGGACTGTCAGAGAGCCGGTGTTTGAGAGACTGGTGTTTGAGTCCCAAAGTGTTGTACAGATATTTTGAAGTTATGTTGGTGACGTGTTTTTAAGTGACGTTTTTGTGACTTGTTTTTCGTTCGAAATAATTGGGAGGATACCTTCAAATCTGGCAACACTGATTCCATTCTCAGCTGCCAGTTTGAATTAAGTTTTCATAACAGATTCAAAAGGTTTGCTGATCTTTGTCAAAGTTACTCTGGCTAAACATTACCTTTAGCTACCTTTGAAACCCTTGGAAATTATGGGTCAACTTTGTAGCATAAACTCCAGAACAAAGCTTGATATTGATCATGAGTTTGTGCTCCTTTTGTCAAATTAAAACTAAGTGAACAATAACCAGCTAACCCAGTGGTCTAACATGACTGATCCATCCATTCACTGTGAACAGCCCACTGATTGTGAACTGAGATCGACCGCCCTCTCTTCAGCCTTTGGGCCAAAAGTATGGTTACGCGATCTGCTTTTATCTAATGACATGGAGTCACATTATACCATTAACTATCCCGTATCTGCGACATCTGTGCTGATACGTAATCCTAATTAACCTCATTCCCTTGTTTTGGGTCTCTGGTTTAATCTGATGACATCTTGCTACTGATCCATCAATTATGCTAAATTCACTCCGTCTACTAGTCCGACATCATCAATTAGCTTTTCACTGATGTGGAGCCTTGGGCGATCTGATACTGGGAGGATTTTTTTTGTTTTTCTGTGGTTGGACAGATATTTCATCCTGTTAACTTGTTCTTGGATCAGATATTTCTTAATTTAAATCACAATTTTGTTAATTTTTAAGGCCTAAACTGAGTTCTAGAGACTTTTTTCAACCAAAGACATATTTTTATCAATATTTTTTGGGTTAATACTGATGACATCTACTGCTGCTCTTTAACATTTAACATCTGGGTTAAATATAAATATCTTCTACTCTCCTAATACTTCTTTCATGACAATAGAAATTCGGTCGTTCCCTGTGTCTAGCACGAGGACGCATTTTTTTCTTTGTCTTTTTTAACAAGTGAGGAAGACGTATTCTAAATAAGCGCGAATTTGCAATAGCTGCGACCACGTACGCACATGCATCTATACATGCATGCATGGTCCGTGAGTTATGAAAGAGGGCGTGGCTTAAGTATAAGGGGCAAGACTAACCCACACCAATGAAAAAGGAGCTCTCTGCTGAGACCATTGATGCCTCCAACAAGAGTCTATGACAAACGGTTCATGAGTTATGGAACGGGTGGAACTATAGTGTAGGGGGCAGGGCAAACCGCCACTAGTGATAAAGGAAATCTGCTGAGTGCGTCACGGTCTTGGGTTTTGGTTATAGTTTGTTTCCTGTTTTATTTTGAAAGTCCCTCTCTTCTTGTGTCATGTTTGGTTTTACTTCCTGTCTTTGTGTGGTTTTCCCGCCTTTTTGATTGTCCGCCCCGCCCTGATCAGTTCCACCTGTCCCTAATTAGTTCTGAACTCATCTCACCTGTTCTCACTTGCCCAGTTAGTCAGTCACTATTTATACCAGCCCAGTTCCTTGGGTTTCTTTTGGTTTGTCTTTCATCATTCTTTGACAAACGCTTCTTTGAGTTTGCCACTCTCACTGCCACATCCTATTTTGCTGATTGGCATGAACACAAACACACACCTTCACACCCACACATTTGACCTACGTACTAATTTCAGCCTCATAGGGTGAAAACTAGTTGCCGCCAAACGGTGGGGAAATGTCTGTGGACATACTGACAGAGCTGCTGGTCACAGCTAAAAGATACCATTACAATAAAATACCATTTCTCTTCACTTCTCTAGTCCGCCAGTATGCTGAGAAGCTGTGACTATTCCATAAAATGTCTTTTCTTGCTTCATTCAATGAAAATAATTCCTTTGTCTGAGCTACGAAAGATACAGTATCTTTACCAAAACCTTGTAAAGAAAAGTTCTACCTTTTACACTATTTCATGTTAAATTTTGGCTTCTTTTTTTCTTTCTAAGAAATCTGCCATCCTGATTCATTTCTGTTCAGCTTCCTCTTCTTCTTAGGACCTCTTCACCTTAAAAGGTTGATCTTGAACATCAGTTAAGGTGTTATCTACACATTTATCTATATGCTACATCCTTTACCTACCTTTTTGAACTCGGTGATGAATTAGTGAAACTATCTTGACTGACCTCAGGTTCAACTCTTTTGTTATTCATCCATCCATCCGTGTGTTGAGAAGGTTATCTGCACATATCAAATGACACCTTCAAAACAAGAGATCTATCTTCCACCATATCCTATAACTCCTCCTGCATGGTGGAAATTCTTGCCCATGGGTCATGCTAACTAACTGCAGCACAAATCTTTCTTTAAAGGTTTAATGACACGCATGCATGCATATATATATATACGTATATATATATACATACTAAGGCACTTATATGACTTAAAATAATCAAAAAAGTCATCAATTTATAATTTGCAGCATTCTGTTCCATTATTTACTGTAGTTTAATCATTTATTTATTTATTTATTTATTGTTATAAATTGTTTTTGCTTCACTTTCTATAAATGAAAGAATATTCTGAGCTGACCTCGCCACTAGAGGACCCAATTTACTGTAAACAGCAAATGAAGAGTGTCTTAATGTAGCAGGAAATAGCTACTTTTGGATGTGTGTGAACGTCGTATCAGAGTGAAAAATCGAACTACAATTCAGACTACAACTACCCTTACCCTCACTCGGTATGGAATGTGAGAATTACACATTTTGAGCAAATGTAGTACAGAAATAATGCAGTACATAGACCCAAAGCTGCCAACACATATGCACACACATTTACAGACATTACATGGTACTGTAACACACACGGAAACTCTACAGTTTTCTCTCTCACACACACACACATATGCACACACAACACTAATTGTACCCTTCATTAACCACAATTTTCAAATCAAGGGCAAGGATCATGTTTTTTTTTTTAATCAGAAGGATTGAAAAAGAAAACAATAAATAAATAACTAATAGAAACTGATGAAAGTTTGATGCTAACAGCCTTTTGCTCTTTATTTGAATGAGGGAACAACCTCCGCTACCGTCTGTCCCCTCTGGCTATATGGGAAAAAGTCAATATTTCAAGAGAGCAGAGACATCATTAAATATTTCAAACAAAGGAAAACTGACATCGCTGCCCAATCTCTCTCTCTCTCTATAACTAGCCTCATCAGTTCTCTGTGGCTTATCTTTCTACTTTCTTCAGACAAATAGGCAACCAATGCAGAGCTACACCGACAGTCCAAGAGAATTAATCCTGTAGTCTATACAGTACATATTAGATACCATACTCTCCTGAATCTCACCATTTGTACTTATATACTTTCTGCTGACTTGGTAGATATCTCAAGCTGAGGAAAGGGTTAAGAGGAAGGTTAATGGGTTTTCCCGCTGAGGCAGGGTTGAGATGAGGGTTAATGGGTTTTAAGGTGTGCCAGAGGATCAGTGTATAGCCACTTTAACCATAAAGTTACCTCGGTGGTCAATTCATCACCAGGCAATCAGCAGACCCACCTTGAGCCCACAGGAGCTGTTAGGTTAAATAAATGTCCACTTTGCTGCTCTCCGATGTCAAATGATTGAACACACTTGAAGAGCGGATGCAACCTGTGACCAGGTGGTGAAAGATATTATACACATGCTGCTCTAAACATTCTGTTTGTCCTGGGACAAATCTTCTGACACACAGGAAGTGATGTGTTTTCGATTTGCATCAGTGTGGTTGGAGAAGAAGAGCTGGGTAATTATGAGCAGCAGTAGCCACCGTGGCTAAACAGAAAATGCAAAGAGTAACATCTACAGAAACTCAACAACATGCCGATGAAAGACAGAGTACAGGCTCATATCGACACATTGCTTTCTATTAATTTGGTGCCCAGAACACAGTGCAGCACTGTACCAAGGAAGGGGCTTACACAATGTCCGCTTTCGAAGTGTAGCGCAAACAAAGAGGCACATTGAATTTTTAAATCTTTAAACATTTGTCGGAGGCAGAACTTCTTTGAAGGAGGAAATAATGTCACTGGTTGTGATAAAGAGCTTGTTTTCTGGCTGATCAGACATCAGACTAAAGCTCAGTGAAAAAAGAGGAAACCTTGTGCTCCTGCTAATAGCTCAAAAAGTTCATCAAACCATAAAAACTCGGTCCCGGTCGCACTAAATGGCGTATGAATGACAGTAATTCACAAGTTATTTCATATGCAATAAGAACACCGTTCTTGTTTTTGGCATGTCATTTGTACGCCATGTAGTCTGTATTGTCTGCAATGTAAACGCATTTGTGTAAATATGCTACGCTCAGAGCTAGTGACGTAGAATAAAAAGTGAGAAAGACTGCTTATGGTGGACGGGAGGGGAGGTAGAGTGGTCCAACAAACACAGGACTTTCAACCAGGAGACCGGTGTTCGTGTACCAAAGTGTTGAGTTATTTTGAAGTGACCCTTGTGACGTGTTTCTTAGTGACGTTTATGATGTGTTTTCCGTACATGTTAAGTTGTTTCCGTACATATTTTACTTAGTTTATGTACTTATTATGAGTCCAACCATGACGTTTTTCCTAAACCTAACTAAGAGGTTTTGTTGCCTAAACTTAACTGCAGCTGTTACCATAGTTTTGTTGCGTGGCGTAAAAATGACATGAGAAAAGACTAAAATGCGTTCTCATGACACGTATTGAAAAAGTAATGTATTAACTTTTCATGTCCTTTGTTTTGTAAGCTGCTGACTTCTTCAAAGTCATTGCCATATTTTTGATTACATTATTAATTTGTTGTTATTCAAGTTTGCTACTTCACTAATTTGCAGTTTAAAAAACACATTTAGCCTACTTCTTAACTGCAACGTACAATCCATCATGGATCTTAATTAGATCTGATAGTGGAAAGGATCTTACTTTGTTTTAAGTGGCTCCTTCTATCTATGTTCAGCACTTCTTGAAGATTTTGTTGGATGTGAGCACTTGTTTTATCCTACATCAAGAGTAGCCCTCAAAAAATAATGTCACAAACAGTCTTAAAAGAGTTCTCCACTGATTTAACATTCAGACTGACACAATGGAGAATGTTTTAAAAAAGGATCAAAATCAATGCAGCAGAATATATAATCTTTTTTTATTCCAAGCATTGTTTGTCCTTTGTCTGCCTACATTACCCTCAATTGTGTTGTTGTTGTTGTATTGTGCTGTAGCTACTGTGTTGTACTGCAGTACTTTGCTGAAGCATTGTATTGATAATATTTCTAATTTGTAATAACCTGCCCAGTGACGACAGACAAAAATGAGCTCTTTAGCTAACTCTGGCACATTTACATCGAAGTAGAAACTGAAATGTTGATTAATGTGCACTGTCCCTGGCAAATAAATAAATAAAACCTCACCACCAACAGTTTGGTCGCAGATTGGGGTGTGGTGTGCAAGTAGCGGCTATAGTAGCCTCAAGCAGAGTTGAGGAGCGGGCTTACAGAGGTCTGGTGAACTCTCTCCTCTCTAACGCCACACAAAGAATTTTTTTCATTTTTAAATTTGAGACCAACTGACGCTGACTCAAGTGACATCATTTGAGGACATTTATCAGACTTTACACAGCTCCCTCTGAAGCCACAAAAGGCTTTATACAACTCCTTTTTTGACCTGGATACAGACTTTTGTGTGTAAAGTGGCTCTCTGTCCTAAAAATACACTGTAATGTGTTCAAGAAAATGCCCTCATTTATGCTTAAAATTACTGTGAAGTGGTGGTTTCTATTAAAACCACGTTGACATGCAAGTAAGCTGTAACTAAACATCGCAGTAGCGACCAAGATGAAAGACCTTTGTGTTTGACCACATTACAATTAACACATGATAACTATCATGTAACACCTTGTTGGAGCATCCACTGCACCCACCTCACTACAAAGGTAAAGGGGTTAATGTGTTGTTCGATGGTATGGTAATGGAAGGGTTACTGTGCAGGTTAAAGTGGGTTTGGCGTGGAGGGGTTATAAAGAGCAGTGAGACCTGGCTGGGATTACAGGACTTGAATAGGTGAGATGACAAACTGCACACCTGTGAGTTTGAAAACACATATCCACCCACTCACACACACACAAATCATGCCGGTGATAGCTAAAAAAAGCAGATGCTGATACTACAAATAGCATAAAAGAGAACAGATATTTAAAGCTTTATAAAAGGCATTGTCGCAAAGAGGATGAAGAAGAGAAAAGAGTTGGGGCGGGAGAGAGGATGAGAGCGAGGCAGAGTGGCATGGGATAAGCCTCTGTCATTAGTTGTGGGATTTCAGCGAAAACCTGCAGAAAAGGCAGAAGTAAATGAGATTAGAGAACAAAAGTGGCAGAGTGTGGCAGGGAGGAGTGGAGGGGATGAAGCACACAATAACCGCAGGTGTAAAAGCACCAAAAGAATCTCCTCTATGTCCACTGGTTTCTTTATTCACCACTGATTTATAGTCTGTTAAAACTCCTATAATGCTTCATTGTGCTTCTGAGCCTTGCACAAAAGCTTTTAAAAAAGCAAAAACTGGTCCCATTTCAAAGCTTTAACATAGACCTTAATATGTTCTCAAGCTGAAAACTTCAGCGTGACCAACTGAAAAAGACAGATTCTCTGCAAAAGCGATGATAATTCCCTCTAAATCCCCTCCTACTTCCACTGGTGCACCATCAGGAAATAAAACATCCAAGACACACATTCCCCCACAAACTCTTTTAACATTTTCTCCTCTCCTGATTTATGCTCAGACGTCTCTCTGTCCAGCCGCGCTATTATGTTACTCAAAGGAAAATCACTCTAATGATCAACACAGATATGAAACCAAATACAGCACAGAGTTGACACACATTCAGAGCTCAGTAATTCCAACACAAACACCTACACGGGGTATTCCCCGGCTTCAGTGTTGCTTCAAGAAATCATCCCACTTTCTTTGGCCCAGTTATTAAAAAACACTGAATAAATAACAGAAAACACAGCATGGACATTTCACTCAGGCACTTCCTACATCAGTTACTTGTTAAATTAAAATAATAAATATCTGTACTAATATGGATGCAGATCCTGGCAGAAAAAGACAAAGACAGATACTGGAGCTAAAATTAAACCCTCACCTTCATCAGCAGCTTCCTGTGCGTGCGTCCCGGTTCAGTCCTCCTCAGCCCCTCCTAGTCACTGTCCCCCTTGGCAGGTGCCATCATGGTCAAATAGTCCACAGGAAAGGGCTGGAAAGATTCTCTAATGATCTGTCTCTCTCTCTCTTTCTTGTACTCCCTCTCTGAGTTGAGATTTGTATCACCACAATAAAAGCAGCATGTGTGTCTCAATGTGTGTGTGCACAACTCCAAAGGTCCTGGAATTCCTGAGTCCTGCGCTAAAGAGCGAGCGTGGTTGAGCTCCCTCTCTGTATCTCTGCACTCCTTCTCTTTTTTCCTCTCTCGCTGCCGGCCGGGCAGAGAGGAGGGGAAGACAGTCAGGGGGTGGGACGTAAGACAGAAGCTGCTTTCAGCAAACTCTCTCTGTCCTTCTCCCTGCGTCTCTCTGTCTTTTTTCGCCCTAACTTTTACTTGTTCTCTGTGACAGATACTCTTTCTCTGCTCAGCAAAGCGTGAAAGCAAAGCTCTCTCTGTGTCACACACACACACACACACACACTCACACCCTCCTCTTTCTTTCAACGCCACTCCCTCAGCCACAGTCCAGAGGTAAAGTCACTCCCTCGCTGTGTCACCCAGCCGCAGTGTCTTTCTCCTGCTATTATGATTCAACACGCTTTATCACCAAAGGTTCAGTACTGTGTGTCTGTGTGTTTCTCAGTGATCCAGCAAATCTTTTGGCGGATCTAGTCGTGATAAGGATCAGGGTGAGACTGATGGGATAACACTTGGATTTAATTCCAGTTTGAAGTTCCTTCACAAAGTTCACACATTCTTTGAAATGTCAACTCATCCATGAGTTCATTGTTCAACGCAGAATTTTGTTGAGCTGGAAAAATATAAATTGATTCAAGTGGTTGAGTTCAAGGTTCAGACCGTTATGATCAAACCCTCAACCCTGATGTCCTTGACCTTTTCACTTCTGCTTTGCAACCTAACGAAAAAAGATTTGGTGGACGCGTGTGTAACGCGTGTTTCCCTTGTCTCAATGAAGAGGAAAATAAATTAGCTTTGAGCATGAGAAAGTGCTTCTCTGAATCCTGGAAAAACCTGGGTGTGTATGATGGTGCAGCCCATTTCTTCCCTTCAGCCATAAATGTCTCCCAATTCACAAGTTTGCTCTAGAAAGTGGCGATAAAATAACCACACTTGGCACTGGGGGCTAACACTTTGCAAAAAGCTTTTAAAAGATGCTGTTAAACAACACCAGAAAAGTAAAAGACATCCATCTACATCCTCTGTGTCATGTTTTCTGTTCTTTTGTCGGCTTCTGATGCTGTGGTTTATTCACAGACTTCATCGCCAGCCAAGTCCGTTAATACTGGATGACTCAGCAACACAGGAATATGCTCAATGAAAAGGTTTTTTTAAAGTCCAAAACTGGCGTTTTTAAAGTTCTCACTTTCTAAAATATCTGCACTTGTTTAAGGTCAAGGAAAGATTATGGTTATGGCAAATAAATTATAGTTATGGTATGGTGAGGTTTATGCAACTGTAACAGATTGGATAAGATTAGGGTATGGTAAAGGTTAGACAGTTTGGTTAGAGTCAGTGAAAGATCGTGGTTATGGTTATTAAGAAGGCCAACATTAATTGTGGCTCTGTGATGGGACACACACTCTGGTCTCCATGCAGCGTGAAGGTCATGACACAACACATTCCCGTCCACTATCCCGTCCATCATCCCTACTTCCTGCCTTGCTACATATAGAGCATACTACTTCCTGCATTGGCACTCAACTGAGGCACTGGGTGTAATCCCTACAGTATACCAGGTTGAAATGGCATCCCTTAATTCCATAGTGGGAGTTATTTTGCCACAACCCCTTGTAACAATTTTTTGTGGGATCACTTTGAACCGAAGACTGGGTGGCATGGTGGTTCAGTGGTTCAGTGGTTAGTACTGTTGCCTCACAGCAAGAAGGACCCTTTGTTTGAGTTTCCATGTTCTCCCCGTGTTTGTGTGGGTTTCCTCCAGGTTCTCCGGTTTCCTCCCACCACCAAAACAAATACTGTTTAATATGTATCCCCCCCAGGGCGCTGTGAATGGGGGTGCCAAATCAAATATGGGGATCATAAAATCATCAATCTCAGATGATCCACTGTGGCGAACCTTGACGGGAGCAGCCGAAAGACAAACAACAACTTTGAAGTGAGGACAAGTTCCAACTGAGAGACAAGGTTAGGGTGACGGTCACACCACTAAGTGACATTTGCTCGTCCACTAAAAATAGGTGACGCCAGATGCTTGGTGACGTAGTGACTAGTAGGGCTAGTTGGTGAACTGCTGTAGTCTTACGGCTAACTGGCATCTAGCCATCCGGCCAGGCGAGCGCTAGTCAGTCACAACAGCTCCAAAGAGCTTCCCCCTATTTCCTCGCTACTGCTCTGTTTACTTTGGTGATTTTGTTCACCATTGCACACTCTGTCGTTCAATAAAAGCTTTTTGTACCTGTAGAGTGAAAGTAAAGTTTTCAGAGCTAATGACTTGGCTTGATCGCTAACAGGACAATGAGTTCACACTGTTTATTTAAAAGATTTATTTGTACCATCGACTGCTGTTGATCACAAGTGCATAGAAACCATTAAATATAAGTAAAGCTCTCTGTCCCCTCAAAGGTCACCATTGTCAACATGGTGTGCTGTTGGTCAACAGTGTGAATTTACATGTCAAAGTTCACCAAGGTTGTGAGTTGAGTACCTTAAAGTGATGTCATTGAGTGTCTGAGTCACCAGCATATTACTTGTACACCTGTTAATGATTTACTTATAAGACATCCACACTCTAGAGCAATGTGATGATATTTATATGAAGGTAAACCCATGAGAGAGAGACAGACAGACAGACTGAAGGCAATAGAGACGGATAGGAAAATAGAGTGCATAAGAACCAGGTTGAAAACCTACACCTTATGGGACACACTCACACAAAATATGGACTAATTTATTGTATTTATAATCAGACCCCAGACAGCGGGGCGCGGCACACTATCAGTGATACACGCACACACACACACACACACAGCTCCACACTCATGCAGGTACACACAAACACACACAAACACCTGCTGATGGTGCGTTCATGTACAGTAAGCACAAATGCAGGCAAACACACACACACACACACATAAACACAGTGTGTGCCGTCTGTCTGGCGTCTAGCTGGCACCATTCAGACGGCCATCTCTAGAGGCTGCAGAGGTAGCCAATCACAACTGCCCGTCAGCAGCTTTCATTATCACACACTCACATACACACACACGCCAGGTCCTCAGAGACTGGGAGAAGAGGTGTGTGTGTGTGTATGTATGTGTGCTGCTGTTTGTGTCTCCCTTGTTACCAGTAAGTAGAATAAAACAGAAGACATATGAGTGAAATAGAGCAAAATAAGTTGAGATAATACTAAAATAAAATTACAGGAAACAGAAAGAAATGAAACACTATAGTCACTATATCATTGTGGTATCAACAGATGTGCCCTCTCTTAGCTGATGACGATCGTCTCTTTCTGCTTTAATCAATTTTCATCCAGCTGTGACGACTAAAGCTGCATTATAGTCCAACTAGGACAGTTAAACCAGCCTTTCTATTTTCTATAGTGTCATTGTGCAGCACCCATGAAGCAGCAACCTGGAGCGCAGTTCATTTCTACATTCAGTTTTCTACAAATTAAACTGCTCTGTTTTTCTATCAGCCCTCCCCGTCATTACTTTATTCAAGAGACTACACCATTTTTAGGCATGTTTTATTCATAGGACTTTTTATTTTGAAAATTTGATATAAAAAATTAATGATACAAAGATCCTGGTGAAAATTGGATTTTTAAAAATATCATTTGCATTGATGAACCTTATATATAAGCATGCATAATTTCTGCTGGCCATTTACTATTATTTTTTTTTTAGCTGTTTAAAATATTTTTTCTACTTTCTATGGAACACAAACTTGCAAAGACTTGCTGAAAAGGCTTTTCTGAGCTACATTATTGTTGAAGATCTTTCAGTCTTTACAAATAAGTATGCAAAAAGTATATAGTATTTATAAAATATTATAAGAAGCATCCATAAAGGATCACCTCTCCTCCACCATGGTATCCATCTTCTTGTTTGTTTGTTTAATTTCTTCCTTCCTTACTTCCGTCCTTTTCTTTCTTTCTTGCTTTCTTTCTTTAGCACATGTGCACTTCCAAGCATTCATGTGTGTGAATGAGCTTTCTTTCACATAAAGTGATACCTGACACCCGACACAAAGACTGATAAGCCTGTAAAACACTCTCTGATGTCACAAACCGGACGTAAGCGTGTAAAAAATGTCACGCTGTGCTGACAACATCAACACCTCTACAACTGATCCGACACATATTTTCCATTGCAACAACAGAAACACACACACACACACACGTGCACACACACTGCAGTTTCCACCCGTCCATCTTTTCCCTCCTGTAGCCTGTGAGTACATGTACCATTTGTTTTGGCTGGTGCCTTTTGAAATTTTGTGGCTTATAATTTATTTATCGGTTATTGATTTGCTACGCCTGCTACACCAGCACACGCACACACACACACACACCAGCTACAACGCCTTTCCCTCCCTTTTTCATTCACACAGAAACAGGGAGGCATGTGCAAAGCAAATTCTCTTCTCTTTTTGTGTTTCTCGCTCACACACACACACTTGACCCTGTTGCCTCTTTCTTCCGTCAAAGCTAACCTTTACTCAGAGAAGCCTGCATGTGGCTTTCCTTTCTGTTCCTTCTACCTTTATCTAAAATTGCCTCTTCCCTTTTAAATCCTCTCATCTCTCCATCATCCATCTATCCATCCCAATTACCTCTCATCCAACTCTTCTTCTTTTTCACCCCACCCTTCTTTTGTTCCCTCCCTTTCTCCTTCTTTTCACCGTTGATCCCTCCATCTTTAATCATTCACTACCTCCTTAATCCCTCTTTCTCTCCCTCTTTGCTTCCAATTAAGCCCCTTTCCCACTGGACAAAAAAACCCACTAACACCCCACAAACATCTGGCTGTGGTCTTCAGTAGAAAAGGGTATAATCCATTCATTCTTGGGACAAATGACTCTGCAGTCGTCAAGGGTCAACGGTTCCTATGATATCTTACGAAAAGTTATTCCTCATTTTCATGCATTCTCCCACCAATGTCCAGCAATGTCAATTTCCACATGTTACATGCATACAGTCTTTTCAAAATAAACTTCCGACTTCACTGGAAACAACTTGGTTAGGTTTAGGCAACAAAACTACACAGTTAGGTTTAGGAAAAGATCGTGGTTTGGGTTAAATTACCTATGGAAATTGTGTAACTTAAGGACGCTACGTTCAATGTTTTCGGAACCACCCGTCCACCTCAACCACATCCCTACCCACCGTTTGTCACTCTTTATACTTCCTGGTTCACGTTTACGTGGATTAAATCCGCATTGATTTTGTGGGATATTTACACGAATTACAGTGATTACATTTTGTAGGTATAGCTACGAACGGTGTATGAGAACAGCCTGCATGGGTATTTATCAGCTACAGCTCCGATCGGCAGTGACGGAAACATGACATCCGGGTTGACAAACTAATTTTCGCCCCTTTTCCGGCGCAATGTTTCATGACGTGCATTGAAGTGAATAAATAATAGATAAAATCAACAGGGATTTTGGCAATTATTATAGTTTATTAACATACAAATCATACAGTTACTATGCTCTCCTAAAAGCCATCCAGTCAGACAACAGTCATTTTATCTCGTTGATCATCGTAAAACATATTTCATTCAAAATAAACCTCATCAAAACTGTATGGTTAGTCATTCCACTGTTCCAACAATCACCAACTCTGGTTTGTGAGTTTGAAAGACTGAATAAGTAACGGATATAAAAAGAAGTAACCACCATAACATTTTCACTGTTTACTAAGACTGTTTTCTGGCACGTTTTTGACATTGAATGTGGCACACCAGAATAAAAAACAGGAAGACTACTCGTCTACTGCATGGTGTATTGGCAATGGTAAAAGACTCTATTGACTATTTTTAGCAGGTTTCCTCGTGTTTAAAAAACCTGTATATATGCACTAATTTTGGTGGAAAAAGGGTATTA